>BMAW01055543.1:494976-575717 GCA_019974015.1 Nephila pilipes
TATATATATATATATATATATATATATATATATATATATATATATTGCATCATTAGTCTCTATTGATTCTAATATTGCAGTGAATTATCATTCCTTTGTGTTTGTCTTCTTTTGTAATAATTTTTATCTGTTCAAGCAAAATATTTGCACAACATTAAATCTGCGAAAAAACTGGTTATATTCCATGTTTTATATTTGATTATAGAAACTTTTGCTGAAAAAAAAATTTCCCATTTACTCCAGATATTTGCAGCTAATGAGTATGTTTAAGTCCTTACAGAACTTATAACAATTATCTGAAAGCATAATTGAATCAAATATAATTTAAGTGTTTTATTGAATTATAAGTTTGACAGTATATGTGCTTTATTGAAGTATTTGTCGTCATAACAATATGAGTAAATGGAAATTATTTGAGGCTTATTCCTATTGAAAATTCGAGGACTTTTAAAGAACACTACAATTTAATATAAAATAATAAAAACAAATTTCATCTGAAAATTTATTATTCTCCTTTACCTTACAAAATTGGTTACGATAAAATATATATTTAAAATTGAATATCATTTTACTTGCAAAAGAATTTATTTCAGTTTTTAACAACCATACTTTTTTTTTTAAATCTTTCTTCGAAACATTTTATGGTGGAAGTTGGATTATATGTACGAAAATTGTTTTTAACAACTGAAAAATAATAAAATTTAATTAATTTTAATAATATTTTTACCTTTTACGTAGATTTGAAGTGCCTATAAATTTCAAATGAACAAACTAACTATTATTTTTTTTTGTTTCAAAAGTACTGATTTTATTGCGGATAGTAGTAATGAGAATATTTACCTCTAAAACAATCTATAAGCATGGACACAGACGATTTCGATGGTTATTTGTAACTATCTGCCAAAACAGTGTCTGTATTTTGGGGAAACATACATAAATTTATCGACAAACTCATTCTAGGTTTCCAATACCATCGTTTTCTTCTTTTAACAAATGGCGAATTACCCGAAATCTTATTTACATAACTCTGTCACGTTCTTTCAATCCGTACCAATCACGAAAATCCAGTTTTTGCTAGTACGATATACCACGTTGTCAAGACATTAAATCAAAACCATCGAACGGAACATTGAGTCCCAATAATTTGGTATTAGTGTCCACTTAATGCTGGCCACGTAAACGCCAGACCTGTGTTTGGGAAAGGTCCCCTCCTCCAGGAATGTTCATTTCCTGGATAGATGGCCCGTGGAGTGGTCAGCAAACGATCCGCCTCTCCTCTCAATATTTATGTCGAGGAACATGTCCTGCAGGACAACAAAGAACTCATTTCAGAACCTTCTGAGCCGGATGTATAATGTGGACTTCATTTATGGCGAATCCGGCTGGTGTGAGCTAGATAGCATAAGAAGCGGCGCCTAGACAAATGGTGGAGGTAATGGCACGAGGTTGGAACCGTTCCAAACGAACCATTACCGAAAGGTTACCGAAGATAAAACTTTCGGGTAGTTGCGTTAAACTGGTCGCAACGAACATTCGATTTATAACGGAATTCTAAGTCGGTCTAGGGGAAAAGAGTTTGATGATCGTGGTGGACGGGTTTGTCGTCTTCTTGGATGTTTTGGCAGAAGAAGGACGCAGGATATAATCTCTGCCAGTCATGGTTGGTTTGATAGTTTGTAAATGATGTACGGTTTGCACACTTTGAAAATAATAATAATGTTCTTTGAATAAGTTTGTTACTTTCAACTGTCCTTGGCTTACATCAAGGAACAAGATCCAGACTCATACATTTCTTCAGGCAAAGAAATCTCTCAGTGCTACGCATATATTATTTTGTAATAACGAGTCCTTATAATTTAGAAACTAAATAAATACGTCTATTTTCAACATATAAGGCTCTTTTTTTAAAAAAAATCATCTCCCTGTAATGAAATTGAAACGAAATATGAAATATTTTACAAGTAAAAGAAATTCACTGATTTAAACGGAAATGAGAAGATTATTAAAATATGCTGACTTCATTATGTTAAAGATTTCAAAATATGGTAATATTTTGCAGCATTTTTCAGGTAAAGAAGTGTTCAGGGTTCTATTCTGTCATATAAAATGAAAAATAACTAAAAATTTAAATGCCTTAAGGTAACTAAGACAACTTTCACAAACAAAAATAGGCTCATTTTATGCCAGGTTTAAATAAATCTAACTTTTTAAGAAATGAAAGCAATTGGAGTCTTATTTTAATATTAACATATTCATATATTTTTGTATCCATTTATGCAAAGAAAATCAGACTTATAAACAAAAATAATTATGTATGAGCATTTTAATAATCAGTAGCTATATTTAAATTTGTATGTCATAAGTCATGCACCGTTAGCACATCTCGTATGAAATTTCTTGCATATATTACTTTGAAATTTTCAGAATTCTTGCAAACATAACATTGTATACTTTGAATTATAATTTTAAATATTCAATTTAATGACATTTTTAAAAATTAACTTTATGATTCTAATTTCCCCATAATTTTTATATAAACATTATGGCATAAGTAAATGTTGTCCACTTTATAGAAAATTATTTCCTTTGGAATTTGGAAAATATTAGCACTAAACATGAAGTTGATTTTGATGAAAATGTACCCGAAACACTTAAAAAAACACATTTTGAGAAAAGGGCAAAAAATAGTTTTTTTTCTCTGTGACACGTTTGCTCACAATTTTAAAATTCAATTTTGTAATGTACTATTTATCAAATTTCCGGAAAATGCATCTACAAAATCAGCACAAAGCTCTTTTTTATTTTTTACAGTAAAATTAAAAAAAACAACAACAAAATATGAAGTATTTTAGTGTTTCAGTTGCCTAAACTATTTACTCAATATTTTTTTGTCATGCTTAGAGTGCTTTCTTTATTAAAAAGGAAGATATTTTTCAGAACGGCATTTAAATATTTATTAGTCTTAAGCAGTTTGAAAACTTTTTTACTAAATTGAATTTTAAACTTTTCTCTTCGTCTTATATATATATATTTCGATTTATTTAAGAGTTTCTTCTTTTGGTTCTTTTTTTAATGTTTTTCCCCCTAAATTTTAATTAATATAAAGTATTTTTCAAAAATTAAGTGATTCGAATCTGTGAACAAGTTTCAAAAATTAAAAAGAATTTTATCTGTTTAAAATTATTCTGATTTATTTTGTAACTTTTTGGAAGTTTCTATCATTTTATAAAGTTATTCAAATGTGGCGGATTAAAGTAATTTAGCAACATTTATAAAAATTTAAATGATAATTAAAGGATTTGATGTTGATATAACAACATTAGTTACTTAATAAATTAAATCATTTGTTTTACATTTTGAAAAAAAAATTACATGAATCCGTTCGATGGTAATAAAATTTATTTTCTAGATCCAACTGATTGAAATAATCACGTTTTTTAAAAACAAATAATGGGATGTGATTACTTACCCAGTTTTGTAAAAGTTACATGAACGAATAAAAACAAAACAAAATTGTCTCACAATTTTTATTTTTGAAAAAATTATCCTTCTTTTTTGTCTTAAGATTAAGCTAGAAACCCTTATCTAAAAATTTTTTCCTTAAGAATATATTTATGGACTTTGATGTTGATAATGATATTAAGAACGTCTGCGAAAAATTGTCGTAGGAAATATATTTGATAATCTCATCAAATGGCTTATTTTTATTATTGTAATAGTTAATTTTTTTTTCTTGAGATGTTTACATTAAATACATTTCTTTAATATAGTTAATGTTTTCCCACCTAAAGCAACATTCGTATTTTTTACACTAAGTACCTCGTGGTTTTTAGAATTTATCTGTGACGTTTCTCTTCTCAAAGGATTAAATACTTAAAAATAAGTATATCATGTAGAGAAGGAAAATACTAAAGGTAATTTACCGTAAATGTTGTTATTTAGTTGGATGCATCTATTAATGAAGAAAGATAGTTGGAATAAGATTTTTTAATGGTTTGATCTATCTTTAATTTCTGTCTCTCAGATAAAGATGTTTTGAAGTTTCTGATGACTTATTTTTTGAAAACGTAAACATTTTCGATTATATCAATTAATTTAAACACTTATTTTGATATGCATAAGCGTAATTAGCATAGTATACCAAGTTTTTAGAAAAATGTTTTTAATTTTCTTTGTATTTTAGTATTAACTCGTAATGTATATTCCAGTATACTTTTTACATTTCCCTTTTAAAATTATAATAAATCTCTAATTAAAGTAAAAATTAGTGTTTTACGTATTACATTAAATTAATATCGCACTCTTAAAACTAATTGTAATAAAAGTAAAAATATTTTTGCAAAAAATGCACTGACCAAAGGATTCATGTAATAAAACAAAAATTGGGAGAAAATAGGATTGTATTTATTGTTAAATTTATAATTATTATTATATTATTAATTTTTTTTTAATTTACTCCATTTAATCATTTTATAATAAATGTGATTTATTCCATTTAATCATTTTATTAAATTTATTCTAATCCAAGTTTAATCAGTTTATAATAATTTTGATCTATTCTCTTCTACAAGTTTATACTAATTAAAAGTTGCATCATTTTAATTTGCATATAATTAGAAGTTTTGAATCAAAAGCCTCTTTATTTGAATGTCTCTCTTTGGATTAGATTACCTTCATCTTGGATTAAGAAATTTACAACATTTTAAACAAATAATTTATTCAAAAGGAATTTTTTAAAATTTTATTCTATGAAGCTTTCACAAAATATTTTATTCAAATTTTCTCTCTCTGTCTTTCCAGAACTAGTTCACCACTAGCTCTTCATCTCTTTTTTTCCCTTTGGAAAGACATCTCCTTTCAAATCCATTCAATGTATCCAATATATCAACTAAACTATTAATCGTTTCTTGTTTGTTGGTCTAGGATACTTTCAAATCAGATAGTTGACGATGCCTTTATACAACTGTTCCACCATCGAATTTTAAAAGCTTGTTCTCAATTTCTGGACTTGTATTTCTGTCGCTCTACTGTTCAGGCTATCAGGGATTTCTTGATCGACAGTTTTTGGCTTTCTGCCCAGCTCCTTTTTGCCCTTCAACGAAAAGTTCTTTAACCCGGGGCAACTTTGCCCAAGAAAAAGAACACTCTGACAGATACCAGCCCGATTAGAGAGCATTCGACGGTTCTCATGCGTAAATGAGTCGGAGAAGTCGAATCGTATGTCGAATGGTTTCTGGGGTGGAAAAAGAATTTCCGAGATGAAAGTGTCAAATTATTTTATATGATGTGTTGTCTAGGGGGGAAATATTCATGAAGCCACTAAGCGAATGATATAAGATTGGACAGAAAAACTTTTGATGGAAGTTTAATAATTAAGTTTGGATGTGTATGTGATTCGATTCTTTTTGTTCTTCGAGCTGCAAGAACTTGTGCGCTGTTATTTGTATTTGTTAGGATTATAAAACTCGTTGAGATTTTTGAAATTCTCTATAACATCGAGCCGTAATGTTGGGCGATATTCGTTTATCTTCCCTCACCTATAACATAAGGGTTTACATTCTGATTTTTATATTCAAATTTTCAACCCCTTTCCAGCCAAATGAAACGTGATTACTCAAATTAGAATAACATTAGAAGTGAAGTAAGCGTATTTAAAGAAATACATATTAAAATGACTAAAAACTGAATAGTATTGATTTGATAGCGAAGTTAGTAGTTAGAAGATGGTAGTTGGCGTACAATAAAATTTGTATGTGAATATCTGTGTAACAGACCGACGGAATTTTGAGGCACTTTAGTCTAATTCCAGTTAAGCGGGAATTGAAGAACCTACTCGAATCTCCAACAATTGTAATTTAAATTGCTCGATCCTAAGCGAGTGGATAAGATATAGTCCTTTTAAAACAGATTTAAAGAGTTTGTATACAAAAAGAAAGATTATTTACTAAACATTCATAAGCGAAGCATAAATAAAAGCACTAAATTTACGTCTCACCTTTCTTTACTAAATTGTGTGAATTTCTATTGCTTTAACTTTCATTTAGAGTCAATCAACTTAGAAATAATGAATGATGAAATTAATGGTAGAGAAGCGACGAAGCCAGATTGTGTTATCAATAAGACTGGCTGGAATTAATTTAGTTTTATCTAGCTAAGGTTCTGTATCTATTTTGTTTCTATCAAGCCAACAGTCTATTTCTATTAAACATTTTGTGAATATCTCGATTCTTATGAGAAGAAATCTTTTCCTAAATATTATTAGAATCTAGATCTCACTCCAGAAGGTAGGGCTGACAGGCAGTAATATTTTTCCTCGAAATTACTTCAATCAGCGTTCTTCAACTTTTGACAAAAATATTTGTAAAAAGTGTACATCAATATGTATATATAGGTATATAGGAAAATATCTATTCTATTTTCACATTTAATCAGCGTATAGTATGTTAAGTATTCTCTTGAAAATTCATTGAAATAATCGACTTCCTTTGAAACAGTTAAAAATGAGATGATTAGTTGAAAATTTTAACTAAAAGTAACGATAATAGTATATAAGAGATGTAACGTTATTGACATGTCAATAAGTTAAAATGTACCAATGTGAATAATTTGAATAAGTTGTTTGGATAGAAAGTGATTTTGCATCTGTTTATTCTATTTTATTGGGACACTAAAAGAATCAAATTGAGGAATGCTTAAATTGTAGTATTAATTTGATAAGAATTCTTATGGTTAATTTGATCAAACAGATTCATTCACACAATGAAAAACTTTTTTTTTCTCATTGCCAATACCAATTTCAAATTTTTGAAGAAAATTCAAAAAGATAGTAATAGGCGAGTCATTGTTAAGTATTATTGTTCTTTCAGTTGAATGAATTTGTTATAACTTCATATCGTTAATAATATTTTTTAAAACATCTTATCTGGAGATGTAATATTCTATAATCTGACTGAACTGAAAATTGTATATTTTGGTATCAAAGATAAGAATCGAAAAAAGAAAAAAATTCCCTATGGCACTAAAATTCTTTTAAGATATAGTGTACTTGTAGTAATTACGTTCAAATTTCGCTACACAAGTATTTTCACTGCATATAAATAGCAAAATGAAATATTCTAATTCAAAATTAATTTTTTTTACTTTAGTTTTCCGATTTTTAAGTCTGGTTTTTTCACCAGAATGCAAAAAGCTGAAATTTCAATTGAAAATTATTTCGATAAGATATTTATATTATATTACAATTAAGAAGTTACTTCAGCAAGATAAATAAAATATAAGTAATTCGAGATAAAAACCAACGTTTTTAAAAACAACATTTTTATAAGGTGGTAAAGTTTATTAAAGAAAATTATTGAAATATTAGTTAAAACTTTTCGCAAATATCTAAATATTGCATTGTTAGGCAAGTAAGAAAGGTTCCCAAAATTTCAGAGCTCTAGCTTGATGGGAAGTTGGTTAAATTAATGATAGAAAATTTGATGACACACTGATACACACACAGACAGACAGACACACACCAAGTGAAATACATAAAAACGTTAAAACTAATTAAAATTAATTAATTCATCCGGTAAATTAAATGGTTGGAATGCAGTTTAACCCAACCACCCTTGGCGACAAGAATTATTTGGCGGTATTTTCCCAAATGTGGATACCCTGGTCCGTTTTACGGACTTAACGTTCAGCAAAAAAAAAAAAAAAAATCATCAAGTTTGGTGCCAATTTTTAAAATCGTGCCAAGTGGTTAGGCTAAACTGCATTATTAAAGAAAATATTAATTAAAACTTGTCACAAATGTCTAAATATTGCATTGTTAGGCGAGTAAGAACGATTACCAAAGTTTCAGAGTTCTAGCTTGATGGGAAGTTGGTTAAATTAACGATCGAAAATTTGATGACACACACACCAAGTGAAATACATAAAAACGTTTTAAAATATCTCATATTCCTGATTCTTTATCAATTTCGACAAGCTAAAATAAGATAACAGATGACCTAGAATTATTTTATTCTGCTTATTCCTTCGTATGAAGTATCCTTAAGAATTCTATTTAAGAAATGTGTCCTTTTTTACAATATTTACAATATTACACTATTATAAAGTACTTTTAACCCTCAGGAAAATATATCTTAAACAAGATTCATGGGTATTGATAACTTTTCTATAAAAAAATACAAAAATTATCCCATCAATAACTACTGAATTAGTTCACACAAAAAATATCTTCTAAAAAAAAATATGAAGACTTACTTGAGGGTCAGTAAAAGTGCTCTGAAACATTTTTCTCCGAAAATAATACGGTTCTTTCTCTTTTTTTCCCTCTTTGATTCAGACCTAAAGGTCCTCTAGCACTAACTAGGGTCACAACGGTTTGGACCGCTCGTTACCCAACTTAATCGGCAGAGGTCCATTAAATGATGAAATTCCAAATGATAAGTAACTTCTGGAGAGGATGTCACAATGGGAACATTTATTCTTCTGTCATTTGGCGTTTCTTTTTTTACTTTTAGGTTCTTTTTCTCTTTATTTGGTTGTCTTTCCATCGATCAGCACAAGATGATCACAAGAAATTGCGACAAAAATATTGAATTCTTTTCCTTCGTTCATGTTTGTTGGAAATGCTATTATGTTTCAAATCTGTTACCAGTTACAACTAACTTTTAAACATCTGTGTATTATTCTTCTTACCCACGAAGAAGAATCTATTTCAATATAATTGCTCAAACTGCTAGCAACAAAAAAAAGAGTTTTTTTAAAAAAAATTTGTTGTTATGATGTAATTTTAGTAAAAACATTTTGATTGGTAATATGATGAAAAACCAGTTGCCTGAAAGAAAGAATTAAATAGTAAAGAATTAATTCTTTTCATGCTTTATTAAAAAATTAAGAGAAACTTTTCATTATTGATAAAAAAAAAAATGCTTTAGAATAACAAATTCAAATAAAAACTTGTCAATACATAAATAATTCAAATGCATTTTCCATGAATAAAGTAAAAGGCAAGAGTAGAATTCCGAATTAAAAATTCGAAGATTATTTAAAATCTTGACTAGACTTTTTTTTCGGCATCGCATCGTCTAAAAAATAATAAATTCATTCTTTACTTATTTAAATAAATAATCTAATTATTTACATTTATTAGCTAAGAAAGAATTCAGAAGGATAATTTTTAAAAAAAAATATTTGAATGCATTTCTCTTGATAATTAATACTTAATTTGTTACGAGCCGCTGTTGTATTTATACAAAATTCAGGTGCAAGTAAGATTATTTTTATTTTTGAATAAAATCTTTAACTATAATAAGGAATTATTTTTAGAAACTTTCTGTAATAATAGAAATTTTTTTTTTATTCTTACGGCGTAAATATTTAATTCGCTTACTTAAATTTAATTACCTGAAGTTTTTGTTTAATATGTAATGGGATCTGAATCGTCAATGTACAGTAAAACTGAAAAGAACTAATGCTAGTCAAATCTGATTCACATTTTTCTTCTTAATGGAGGATAACTTCTCTAATATTTGCATATGAGGCTCATGATATTTTATTTAAAATTCTACTTAAAATTTTTCATCTGAATAAAGAATTTTAGACAGAAAAAAGACAGGAAAAATCTTTTTAAACCAATTTTAATAAAATAATGTTAACTTCTAAAATGACTACCGTCATATTAAATAACGTTTTTTTTTTTTTTTTTTGCTTTCAAATGAGTAAAAAATTTCAATTGTAAAGATAAGTATGTTTATTTAAAATGAAACTCCATGCAATTTTAATAATCCAAATAAATCCTAAGTTCTGGCTGATTATTTATCATTTGAAAATCAGCCGAATTTTTTATTCCTTTATTTTATACGTAAAAACGATGGAAAAAATGATTTAATACAAACGAAACTCTCGCGATAAAAATTGTGAATTTATTTTCATTTAGTTTTAAAGTCTATTAAGTATCTAAGAAACGTAATATTGAAACTATATCGTATAAAATTATTAACTTCAAAATTGTAGACTTCTTATTGATTGAAAATATATACTCGTACGTATAATATTTCATCATTTAATTACTGCAATCTGACCAGATTTGTTTAGTTTCAAATATAGTGAAACTATTTGTTTGAAAAAAAATCAGTAATGGTAAAAAATTTGTAACTTTCATGTATTTAAGTATTATTATTCGGAATTCAATCAGAAATACACGATTTAAACGTATGTATTTATTAAGTATGAGTTTTCTTTTCTTTTTTTTTTCTTTCCCCCTTTCTTTATAAACACACGTGCATATATATGATTCAATTCTTAACCATTAGATTACAAATTCCATTGAATATGACTCGGAGTTAGTAAATATTAAACTCGGAAATAATTTCCAATTGCCAGCATCATGGAAATCCCATGAGAAGACAAATACCTATCGACATTACGCAACTGCATCCATCAATGCATCTTACGTATACAAACAGATCATTCCATAATAATTGGTCTCGAATAATAGGGAAGAGATATAAAATTGGGGCAAATAGAAAATTAAGATTTAAAACACCCAGCACTGTCGCCTCTAACAGATTAAACCTATTCTCTGCTGTTTCGCACAAACTTCATCTCCCCTGGCAATTAGATAGGCCCTAGTGCAAATTGCCCCAGCACCATCTCTTAAATTACAGCTCAGTTAGGATGTTACTGTTAAGGATTTGGGTATCAGGTGCAAGGATAAGGGAAATCAGTGCTATTCGTTGGGAAATATGAGAAATATTGCTTGCGTAACGTGCCTTTGCAGTGGATAGATACGATTTAGGGAAATCCTAGGCATAACACTTTCCGCCTGATGTCCCCTTGAGAGATTCGCGCCATACCGGGCTTAGAACTGCTACACAGCTTTGGAAAATAATTTATTTCTTGCATAACAATACATTTTAGCATGAAGACTGTTCGTACTATTGAAAAGAGAATACGTAAAATTTGTTTGATTTGGAACAGGTTGATTGAGAAATGAGTGGTTTTGGTAAAGATAAAATCGCATTTAAAAGTTTTGTTATTCTGCTAACAATAGGAAGAATTTAAGGATTAAATATTTGAATTAAATAATGATCGTAATCTAAATAATTTGTTTTATAAACAACGTAAGGTATATTACATTCAGAATATCATAAAAAGATGTGCTTTTAGTGTATTTTTGACATAAATCGGTCATCATCTATTTTTTTATTACTTTGCTAAGTTGCTTTAATTAATGTTGTCATGGCATATTTCACTTCGTATTGTAAAGAATGAAACTGGGTTAATATTTTTTAATACCTATTATTGTAACATGGATTGTTGTGATTTGTTTCTCATCAACCATCATTTGGGTTACTTTCAGATTTTATATCTTATATTTTAAGTTCCCGGATTCTTCCTGATCAATGAGATGGAGGTTACGGAAAAAGGAAGAATGCTTAGTGCGTGGAAATACTCTGGTATGCAGATGTGCATGGAAATACTCTGGCATGCAGATGTGCGTGGAAAATATTCTGGCATGTAGAGTATATATGGAGAGATTAGGACAAAGTGCTGTCTTAGCAATTGCTTGAGGTATTTGCTTTGTATTCCGGGGAGAGCATTCTTTGATAGATCAAAGAATGCTTGAGGTATTTGCTTTGTATTCTGGGGAGAGCATTCTTTGATAGATCAAAGAACTTGTCAGAACTCGCGGAGAAGGAATGCATAACTGTGGAGAGTATCATCTCTCTTATTTAAGGAGTAAATAAAGATATTTTAGATATAACTGACTATTTTAATGAATTGGTCTGTACATGAACTTAAGTTGAAATTTAGGTCAACTTTAAGATGACAGACGAGACGTGTGATAGGATGCCGTCACAGTATCAAAGCAGTTTTGTTTGTAAAATTTGAATTAGATAGGCTAGCTATTATTTTTATATACTATTATTTCGGTCGGTGATATAAACAAACCTAGTTTCTTTAAGTTTTATGTATTTTAAAATTTGAGACCAGAATGTTAATTCCATTAGGATTCCTTTATTTTAGTTTGGTATTAATATTTTTTATCTTTAAAAGAATTCTGATAATATACTTTACAGAATTCTTAACAAAATGTTATTCCAAAGTCAAGGCTTATTTTTAATTCACATAAAACAGTTTCACTATTTAAAATACGAAAACTTTCACTCTAAATATATTACAAACTAAAATGAATTTTAGTAAAATAACTAAGTATTCTCACATTTCAGTTTGAGAGGTATTGCTGAAGTAAGCAAAATATTGAGTTAAACAGAATAACAATTAGATTATCAGAAGAGGAAAACTAAATTTGGGAAAGTTGCAATAATGATAGTCAATGTATTCACTGCTGGAAGAATTTCGAATTACATTATCGATCTTTTCTTCCCACCTCATCTAGGTAATGCAGTTCTCTTCCGTTTTTGACATAGTTGTATAAATGTATTCTGAAAATGAACATGTAGGTTTGAGGAAAGAAATAGATTCATAGAACAAAATAAAATCATACTTAAACTGAATGAAACACCGAAGTAAGAGCAAAACCTCCTAATTATTTGTAATTGTTGATAGTTCTCACTAAACTTTATTATCATATAAGATCAAAGGGAGGGATCTACGGGAATTAAAAGAACTGATTTTAGATTAATATTAGTCAATTCAACGTCATGTCGTATTTTTGCGACTTCTTTCTTCTACAGCAGCAACAAAAGTTAAAATGTCTTAAAAACTATCCCGGAGGAGAAAGATTTTAGCATGGTTGTTGAAGGCACTGCAAAAGATTTTTCCTCCAGATCGACACAGATCGAGCATTCCAATCATCACTATCACTAAGGCCAACCGACCTATTCACCATGGGATAAAAAAAATCCCCAAAATTGGCGAAAAAATGATCGAATTTTAAATAGACCTTTACCAAAGTCCCGAGAGTTTTTTTTTTTTTTTTTTTTTAATATTTACTGTTGCGCTAATCACTGTTGTTATAATTTAGTAATTAGAATCGTTAAACAGAGTAAAAATGGTACCAGTATAAACAATTAATCTAATCCCGTTGACCGTTTTAGATTTTAAAAAATTCTAAATTATTTATAATTACATATTCATTTCAAAAAAATTTAAGAAATGGCTTGAAGGAAAGCAGTAAGTGGTGATATATATTTTAAGTGCTCATAAAAAATTGATAATCATTCGGTATATGTGACATCAGAATGACAAAAAAATAAAGAAATTGTTATCACAGAATTTTTAAACTTTTGCATTGAAAAATGGTTTCCGTTCTTATAAATTATTATTCCAAAATATTAGCATTTCTAGCGCTATATTTAAAAAATACTAACCGAAATTTAAATTTTCAGTTCAAATATAAGCATAAATATTTTATTGGTACTCATGAGAACAAAAATTATTTATTTATTTTGAATCTTTCATAAGTTCTTGGATTTGTTTACAAATGTAAACAAAATAAGCAAAAAATCATGCTCGATTTTTTTATGTTTTGTTACCACAAGGTAAAGAAATGCTGGTGCATTAAATTGAAGATATAAAAATAAACAATACGCTTTTGAATATTGAAATGAATATTAATTTGATTACCAAACACTCAAAAAAGAAACAACTCGAATGTTACAAAGTCCTTTTGTTTTATAATACAAATTCGCAGGAGATATATTTATGATAAATACAACATACATTACATTTTTTAAAAAAAGGAATGAATTCAGAGAATGCTCTAGAATTTTCTACTGTTTTGCCGTAAATATTCAGAATAAAAGAATACTTAATGAGATTTCATTTCTATCATGCAGATTAACGTACTGAATCATTGCTTTGAATATCGCACATAAAATTCTGAATCCCTTATCGAATTTTAATGATTTCGTCTTTTCTTCTATGCATACCAAATGAAGACAAATGTAGATTTTTACTTCAACGTAGGCTTTATTTTATGATATTAAAGTCTTAAAACATTGAAAAGGAATGCTTCGCATTTGAATTAAAAGTGAAATTTTCTGCACTGAAGCTATTTTTTTCTCTTTAAGGATACATCTATGATATAAGAGTGGTGAGAAAGAATTATTATTTTCGTGAACTAAAAATTTCGTTGAAAAGATTAATTACTTTTAAAACATTCTTTCTCGCTGGGGAATAAAACTGAAAAACTGCACTAGACGATAATTTTATTTGGATTAAGGAATATTACTTTCATTCAAGTAAAATCTGATGAATTGGAAAAACAAAATTTTATTTAAATAATTGAGAACTCAATGTGTGATGGGTGTTTAGCTCTCTTTTTAACGTTTTTATTTTGTAAAAAATCATTACTTTAGTCGTTTATTAATGCATTTTAATTTATTTTCAGTTTGCTTTCTACAGTAAATATTCATAATTTTCTGAATTTTAATTAAATAACGGTATTAAAATCTTAATAAGTTAGAACTCGTTTTGTTTTTTAAAAGTTTCGTAATATATGCTCAACATTTTCGCGCTTAAATAATTGTGTTTGCTTTCCAATTTAAAAAAATATATATGAATTTTAAATTTTTCTTGAAATTGAATTGATTCAGAAAGGAAATTTTGCTTCAATTTTTTTAAGCAGAAATTTATTTTCTATGGAATGTTTAAATTTTAAGAAGAGAATTAAATTTCTGGAAATTTAAATAAAAAAGGGGGTATGATATTTATATTGTATAATAAACATCATATAAAATGTATATTTAAAATTTCTAATTAAACAAATAAAGTATAATTGTTTTACTTTATTACTGATTTTAAACATTCTGGATGCCATTTATCTTCTAAATTTATTGACGTTTTTTTTCTGATAGCGCTGTTAATAGACACAAATGCTTCACAAATTTTCTTTTTGAATAATTCATTCTCAATTATATTCTTTAACGGCAATTATGGATGTTTTATTGATAAATAATAATTGCTCTAATAGAAGAGTTTGGAAAAAAAATAGATGAATACCAAACATTAATTTTCTTGTGTGTTAAGAAAATGATAACCACTGTCAAGACATGCGATTAAGTTGATCTTTTACCCGATAGCGGGAAAATGATTTATCATAACCGGTTTATTTTCTATTGCAGAGTCTTAAAAGGATAATTACGTATGATTGTGTCCCTTGTGATTTTGTACAGTTTTGATTCTGTTTTAAATTCTTATGGGAAAAGAACAGAAAAAGAGAAAATATATATCTTGAGGTGCATATACATACGCAAACTGGCTCGAAGTGCACAAGGGCCGAAACAACTGCTCGCGAGCTGTTCACGGCGATCCCACCTTCTATTGGTTTATCGACGATAGCAACTATTCAGTTGGGGAGGCGTCGTCCCCCCCCCCCCCCAATCCGCGAACATCAAGGCTCCATGGACTGTTTCATCTTGCAATCTGAACAGTTCGCCAGTGTTTCGTCCTTTCCCATCGAAATTTGCGCAGAAAATAATTTCAACGAGCTGTTCGCGAGTCATTCGGCTCACAAGTGTATACGCACCTTAAAGCCCTAATAAAGCTGTAACAGAAAGCGAATTTCAGCCAAAGTTATTGGATAAAGCGGTTATAATATATAGACTTTTTAATCAATTTTTTTCAACCTATGTTTTGATTTGTCAGAGGAATCTTGTTAAAGGCAATTTAACACTCATCTTTATTGTTATTTTCGCGTAAATATATATAATCTATTTTTATTTATTATAGAATTATATGAACATTTTTGATAGTAAATTTAACTTTTTAAGTGGATATTTGTGGTATGTTTATCGTTGACGGACGCGTACAATTCTTTTCCGAAATACGTATAATTTGGAAATGAAAGTAATTATACTGATTGGTGGGCTTTCACATTTTTCAAAATTTGACATTTTTGCATCCTGAATATTCATAAATTAAAATGATTCAAATTTGAATCTAAAAGAATAATCTTAAAGCTAGCGGTTTAAAAATTGTGTATTATATTGTGTTGGTAATGCATTTTAATATAGCAAATCTTTTTTAAAAAATTTTAAGTAATTATTTGTTTAAGGCAAATGCTTCTCTCCTTTAAAATGTGTTTAATATTTTCATTTATTTAGTAAATATGCAAATAGAGATAATATTCATCAAATTATTTTAGCAAAAACTCGTAGCAATTATTTGCATTCGAAAATCTTGAACTATTAAACTAATCAACTAAAACAAGATTTAGACATTCTGTCAGAAATAATCCTATTATTGATAACATTATAACCCCCAATCACCAAAAACTCTTTCGATCAATCTTCATGGAAATTTTGGCTGTATTAAAAATAGTCCACATATGAATAATGGTGAAGGAAAGGGGTAAATGATTACAGAAAAGATGTAAGAAATATTCAGTGCACAAATCGATTATTCAAGTAGAAGAAAATCATATCGCCTCTATTTATTTAGAATAATTTATAAAAATAAAAAATAATAATAACCTTAAATCCATCGGCACATCAAATTTTCAGGTAAAAAAAAAATATTCAACCAGAACAAACCAATTTCTACAAAACTAACTTTTCTCACTTGGCTACAGAGAAACACTTACAAAATTCCCGTATCCAAACCGTAACGGTTAACAAGATTCTGAATTTGAAACTGTGCAAACTGTCTAGAAAAAAAAAGTAACAACTGGTGCAGTGGGAATTTCTCTATTTTTTTCAACTTTCCTTTTATCATTGTCCAGGCAGAGCACGTATCATACCCTGATAGTAGAGACCAGAAGTATTTACTTTTACGAGGGCAGTCGCACCCTTGGATTAAATCTCCTCCGTTCTAAGTCATGCACGACTAAAAGATAAACCTTGGTTATGTGCCCAGACTTAAGCGACCATCGTTCAGTTGGTCGAGATAGGACGTGCCCCTCAACTCAAAATACCATCCTAACTGCCAAGACCGTCTTCGACAGAAATCATTTTGAATGAAATGTTTCGTTTTCGTTTCGTTATCGTATCTCATCCTTATGTTTTCCTGAGATATATATTTTTCGACTCACGACTATGAAAGTACTCTGGATTTCTGGTTAGTGATACGCATGTAAATGTTCTTATAACGTTTTTATGGGCTTATTTTTTGCCTGTTAACGGTTAGTACTTTAAAAACAAAATGAATAATTTTATTTTCTGAAAGTTATTTCGGCTCAGAGTTTTTTCAATGTGTTTATTTTTAGAATCATATGCGCCTATTTGAATTTGCCTTGACAAGAATTCCTTTTTCTTTTCTCCCCGCGATTTATAATTTTGAAGTGCGCAACATTCTCAGGAATTGGTTAAAATACCAAGTCTATTTAGTGATAAAAAATAATATGTCTGAATTAAATGTATATGCTTAAAATTGCTGCTGTTTCTAACTTTTTAAGCATATTTTTAATTCATTATACAATTTGTATCATTAATTTAGTTAAATTACAAATATTTTTACTAAATTTGAGCGAAAATATACATATATTGAGAATCAAATATTTTCATATTGTGCGTGTGGAGAAAATATCAATTTTTAAAATATTTTTTTCTTGTTATTGAAAAAATAATGATGATCATTTCTTGAGAAATAATACGTTTATTTAAAAAAAAAAAAAGCAATGAAGTTAATTCTTAGGACCCCTGGTATTTGTTCGAGTGAGTCTCATGTACTCATCAGGATTTACGGTGGATAGAAATTTCTTTCCTTTCGGCTTCTTCTTCGGATTGTGTTTTAAGTTCTACCCCGTTTCTTTTCCGTTCGAAACATCCCGCTTCTTTAGGTACTTTCATGGTCCCACTGTGGAAGAAGGGTTCCATGAGGTTTGTGTTGAGAATCATTTCCCATTTTTCTTCGTTGCATAATACAGCAAATGTTTTCTTCTCCTCCTACCGATAATGAGGTCGGCTGACTTTTGATGCTCATTCTAATGACCAGAAACTGACGCCCTTTCTGGAGACTTGTGGGACTTGAACCAGAATTCTAATACAATGCCGTAGGATTCATTTGAAGGCCAGGATGGCGATCAGAACAGGAATTGGACCCGAAACAGCAGAAGAAGTATCACTTGTACTTCGATTCAGCACAGAATACACTCACAATTCAGGAACTGATGTCCTTTCTGGAGACGAGTGGGACTTGAACCAGAATTCTAATACGATGCCGTAGGATTCATTTGAAGGCCATGACGACGATCAGAACAGGAATTGGAACCGAAGCAGCAGAAGAAGTATCGCTTGTACTTCGATTCAGCACAGAATACACTCACAATTTATCCTGGATGGGGCAGCCGTAACATTCATAATAATCTAGTTCTCTCGTCATGGGCGCGCTGACGATTCTTCTCAGCCAGAACGGCACTATTTTTGGAGCGGAAACAGAGTGTTTCTTTGAAATTTAATCCAGGGCAACAATAATCTAACAATTCCACTCAGCCAAGGTGGCTGTTCGCTAAAGTTTTTCCAATGAAAGCAAAGTGTAAGATGCTCTCGATATCAACTGCTACATGAGAGAGAGGGTATTTTTCAGTAAACGGGGGACCGTTAATCTTTTGTGAACCATCCCATTTTGAGGTGGAAATATCTGTGTCTAGGGGTGTTTTTCTTGTTACTGTAAAAATAATTTTGATCACTTTTTGAGAAATAGTACGTTTATTTAAAAAAAAAAATTTTTTGTAAAATATTATTTAAAGAGAATTAAATTTGGTTTCATTGGCACAACTTTAGTCGATTCATGCCAGGTAAAATATTAAGTAACGTATTTATTACACTCTTTTCTCTATTTACGTCACAAACTCATCCATGTGGAAGTTCTTAACTTTCGATATACGCTGAAGTTTCGACTTAGAATCTATCTTGGGACTAAAAACGTTCTCCCGTGAGATTAAAACGTGGAACCCGAGTGTAAAAAGAGCACTCGTGACGATGTGTGTGTGTGTGTGTGTGTGTGTGTGTGTGTGTGTGTGTGTGTGTGTGTGTGTGTGTGTGTGTGTGTGTGTGTGTGTGTGTGTGTGTGTTTAGTGAAAAAATTACTGGGAAAAATTAAAATTACTTTTCAACCATTCCTGGACAATTTTTTTGACAAAAAAGTTAAAATTTACTTTAATTTTTTATTTAATATTAAATAGTTGTTAAAATAATGAATTAACTTATAATTTTATATAATAATAAAACTAATAAACTAATATTCCTCACCATTAGAATTAGGTATAAATGCCTATTTTGGAAGTTTGCACCTTGGCTCTGAGATTCGTGACTCCGACATTAATGATTTCCGATTTACTATTCAAAATTCTCTAGAATTCAGCATAAGAATCAGATTTCAAACTTTTGAACGCTCGACTCTTTAATGAATTTTCCAGAAAAATGAGGTTGTTAATTGTGAAAATAATTAATAACATAGTCTTTGTTATTAGGAATAAGATATTGTTAACCAGTTAGAGCCTACCGATAGTAAATTTACTTGGATATTCGAATTTGATGTCTTGTGTAGCATCTATCATGAAGGCTTTAAAAGACTTGGTAATGAATATTATATACAATTTAAGAAATGTTCTTCCCATGTAAGAAGTTCTGTAATGATACAAAAAAAGAACAATTAGATTTGCAAAAAATATTTAGTTATCTCTAATTGTGTTTCTAATTGTAAGATGAAAAAAGGAGAAGTCACCATATTGATTTTTATTCGTATTCTAATAATTTTAAATGATTTAAGTAATATTGTCTTAAATGAATGATTTGCTGTATTTGTAATTTCAACAACACAAGGCGGTACGAAAAAAAGTTGAACGAAATCTTATTAGTGCACTAATTTATCAGTTTATATCAAACAAAGAATGTGTTTTTGTCTTAATAATTTGTTTCATGAGAATTCTTAATTACTGTTGCATCATTAATTGTCTTAATTTATGATTTTCCTACAAACGCAGTGCTACAGAAGCTTGTAATTAATGAACGAAATAAACTAGACGTATTCATCTTAAAAAAAAAGAAAGAAAGAAAGAAACAGAAGCGAGCTTTTGCATGACATCAGAGTTAAAGGCTACGGTTTAAAATCTTCATAATAAATTTAAAGAAATGTTTTTAAAAAGTAAATTAATCTTACTAGCTAATGAGGATACGTTGCAATCAGATTCTGTGATAATTGCAAAAAATAAAAATTCTCTTTTAGGAGATTTCCCCACACCTTCTTTCCCCCTCTTTTTTCCCTCTTTTTAAAAGCTACTACAAATAAGAAACCTCTGCCCTTGTTAGCAGACTGTTTATTTCTAAAGAAAATCTGAGGTGATAACAGGAAATAAATTTGATAAGGAAAAGGGAAGGAAAAAAAAGAGAGAAGTTAAGAAAAACTGGAACGGAGTTTTAGGATAAAATTATGAGACGTTATTATATCTTCTTTTTCCTGGGCGTAAATGAGGGGTATTAGCCTTACCAAAAGGGGATGAAGTTTTAATTCCGAATGAATATTTCTCATTATAATTTAGATGAGCTAGAATTCACCCTCTTTATTGCTGATAAAAGGAAAAAAAAATGAAATGGCAGGCCTGGTTTATTATGGTTACATGTTCATTTGCGCAAGTGGAAGAAAAAAAATGGAAGAATGCGGTTTCGTAATTTTTTTCCCGCTAAATTTATATTTTTTTTTATGGTAATGGGTATAATATATTTTCAACTGTGATCTAACTACTGGATAAAAGAAATCTGTGCCTAAAACTTAATAATGGATAAATTATAAAAATTGGCCAATAACGGGGTTAAGGATCTTTTTAAAGAAAGTCGCTGATAACTTTATTTAATTCCAATTTTTAATAAATTTTTAGCTTCTGTGAGCTCCTTATTACCTCACTGATTAATACTTTCGGTATTCTCTTGGCAATTTTGAAGCTTATTTTTAGAATTTTAGCATTTTTAAAGCATTGTACCATTTTATATATTCTTTTATTTACAGTAAATGAAGCAAAATGTGTCTTATAGCTCTAACGATTAAAACTTAATTATTAACTAAATTAAATTAATTAAAACGGAGTTTGAGCTCAATCATAAAAATTAAATTCTTCATTTTTGACGAATTATTAGTTTTTTATATTTGAATAAATTGTAATAGACTGAAATCAATTTTATGAAATTTTAAAATTTAAATTATAAGGATTCCTAAATGTAAAGATTTTTGTCCCGATGGATTTTATAATATATAATGTACTTAAAAATATTTTTGGTATAAAGGATTATTAAACCTTAATTGTTCTTTCTCTCACAATGAAATAAATAAAAATATGTAGTTTAATTGAGTATAAAATTACGCATTAAATTTGACGGCAAACACATTTGAACTAACGTAGACGCAACTTGAAAAAGGTATTTTGTATTGAATGATCAAATACTACTAAGAGCCGAGCGAAAGTTGTCTTATCTAGACGCTTTTGTTCTGATGAATTTTTAACGGCATCCTGTTAACCGTCCTGTCTGTCATCTAAAAGTTAATCACAGGATCTAAATTTCCACTTGTGTTCAAGAATAGACTTATTAATTAAAATAGCCCGTTATATCCAAAATATCTTTATTTACTCCTCAAATAAGGGGGATGCTCTCCTTCGCGAGTGCCTACAACTTCTATAATCTGTTAAAGAATGCTCTTACCGGAATAGAATGCGAGTACCCCACACAATTGCTCCGACAGCGATGAGTCCTAATTTCACTAAATCCTCTTTTCACGCCAGAATACTTCCGCGGACATCACACTAATACTTCTCATTATCGTAATCTTAATAACCCTCATTTCAATTCTCTATATCTTTTATACGACTTAATTATATCTATTCACTCCACTTCCGAAATGTACTGAATTTGCATCATATTCCATTTGATTGAGGAGGAGCTGGGAACTTAAATATAAAATCAGAAAGAAACCCCAGATGTTAGCTGAAGGGAAAGAAATTGCGAATAGCTAGAGTTACAACACTACATACTATGAATATTTCATAAAATTACTAATACTTATTTTAAATTCAATTTCTGAGAAATTTCTTAAAGTAAATTTCTTAAGTTATAATTTCATTTTGGGTTTGGTTTGGTTTTACTAAAAGCAACACGAGGGCTAATAGCGTCGGACCTCGTAATTTTGAACCTCGTTCAAGTGACGAAGACAACACCTGAGCTGGCGCCTCCCTCTCCTAATTTCCATACCCGACTTGGAGTACTTTGAGCCTCGACATATTTAACGTGCATCAGCCCCACTACAAGGCGAGTTTTTAGTGGCATCAAGGTTCGAACGTACTACTCGACAAAAATAGTCGGTATCGACTACGACTACTAGGCTACCGCGACCTTTATTTTGGGAGTGTTTTTTTTTATTTTGTAAATCTTTCACAATCTTTTTTTTTTATACAAGTTATAAAGTTCTTTACGTTTATTTTAAATTTGCTTTTCAAAGATTGTGAAACAGTGTGCAAGTGCAAAATTTTTTAACCTGTTGCGTAAAATACTTGTAGGATATTTCTTCTTATGCATGTTTTTGACATTCAGTAATAAAGATGAATCATCTTGCATCACCAAAATCTGTGGAATACGATAAACTGTTATAAGTATTTCAAAGACACATTAACTGGAGGCCAGATTTTGAATCCGAGAAGCATTTCTTATTAATCAAAATATCAAATTCTTCCTATGAACGTGGTTTCATAGGGCAAATACCGCAAGAACAGTTCGAGGACATATTGATCACGATTTGGCCTCGAAGAAAGTTATTGCAAAGAGATCACATGGAAATTCGAAGCCTCCGGCGAAATTTCGTTCTTTGTATTCCACGAGAACAATAACAAGTAAGCATCTCTTTGTTGTAGAGAAATACAACAATTAAAATATTCAATTAATCTTTTCCTACGTAGCGTAAATATTAAACAAAAAAATATTTTTCTAGTGGGCAGAATGAGTATGAGTCTTTGTAGTTCATTACGCCTCCAGATATTCGTTATGAAGGTTGCACAATAATTCGTATTAGTGTATCGCAATAGCAGTGTATATTCGAAAACAATGCGCTATCATATGCAAGTGGTAAATTTGAAAATCAATCTGTTCTTTTAAGAAGGGTTCTTTGTGAAAAAAAAATTTCTACACCCGTTTTAGTTGAAAGATGTTAAAATAGTTTTGATTATGTAACGTTCTATTTGTTTACTAGTTAAAATAATTTAGTGGAATCATTTCAGCGTTTTGAGTTTCTTAATATTGGGTTTCATTAAAATCAGTATTGTTAAGCTTAAATATCCTTACCCCAATCATTTATGTTTTTATCGTACTTTAAAATAGCACGTAATAATTTAACAAAATGAATTTATCTGCTTAAGTGTGGAAAAATATTTATGTTAGTAATTTCTTTTATTATAAAGAAACAGATATATGGACGGTTTCAACTTTCTTGGTCAAAGATAATATTGTAGATTAAGTTATATAAATGTTATTATTATTTTAATACAATATGCGCTTTACATATTTTTGTATTAAAACTGTATATAAATAAATTGAAAAGAGGCATTAAAGCATTATAGCTTTCGATTTCGCTCTGATCTTTTGGCCAAAGGAAAAAAAATGTTCTTTTTAAATTTTTTATAATATTTGTGGAACGCAGTTACATTTAAAATCATGCACAGCATCAATTACGTTAGACTATTATCGTCATTAATATTCTTCATTAAAATAAATAGTGTCTAGCATTGTATTATGTATAGCAAAGAAGAATAATATGTTAAAAGTCAAGATTTTATACTCGAATTTTAGTCACAGATTCAATCTTATTGTGTCTAATTTTTCAAAGCAATTACTAGTAATTTGTAATATTGAATATGATCGCTGAAGAAAATACTATAGCATATTTTGAAATAAAACAAATAATTGTAAAAATAGATAAAATATTTAATAAATATCTCTGACTTTTAATAACATTTATCAGTTATAAAATATATATAAAATCCAATTAATGATATTTTCCCCAGTTTTTTTAATCGTTAAAATACTCTCAACTTTTTTTTTTTTTTTTTGGGGGGGGAGGGTTTCTGAAATATAAAATAACAAAAAATTAAACTTTAAGATTAATATAAGATTTGGTGTTAAACAAAAACTCTCCGTTATTTTTAAACCGATTTCAAATAATCAAATTGCGTTAAGAAAAACTTATTAAAATACTTATATTTTGAGCGGAAAATGGTTGGAAGAAAATTTTTCTGCATCCATTAGAAAACACAGAAAAATGATGGGAAAACATGGAGGGAGGGAGGAATCGAAAAATATCCACAAAAAATAATTTTGAAAATAAAACATTTCCTGTAACAATATGGTTACTTTTTATTCCAAACATCAGTGAAACATCTTAAAATATAATTGGAGCGATATTTTCAAAGGTGTGGGTTTGTATAAAGGACAAACAAACATACTTTCAAATGTATATATAAGGTAATTACTTTTGAGCTCACTTTGAGACTTTTGGCTAATCGTGATTGTCTCTTCATTAACCTCAGGGAGTTTATAGTAATAAATTTAAATGCACAAAATTTTTTGCTACCAAAATGAAACGTGATTAGGTAAATTATATGAAGTGAAGTGAATGTGATTAGAGACAAAGATTTATAAATGAAATATAATCGAAAGGAAAAAGAAGGGAGATAAAAGATAATGTTAGGGTTGAAAATATTTTTAAATTGCATTTAGGTATCACCTTTAATCTGTTGGATTGAAGCGAATCTTAATTAAAGTACTTATTTAAGAATCGTCTGTTAGCGAGAAGTTGATTGGAACGAGTGAATTGGTAAACTGAGGTTTTACTAGTTGATCCTAATTTAGAACTGACGAGTTAAGTGGAATTCGATAGAGAAGCACCTTATATATTCTACAGTCATTATTAATAAAGTATTTTATCTTGCTCTTACGTATCTTCAATTGGAGTACAAAATTTATTGACTGTGCAATTAGAAGGAAATATGGCTGTAGAATTTAAATAATGAAGAAAGGGCATCATAACCTTTCTTTATTTGTGCCTAAAGTATAACAATAAAGACTTCTGAACCTGAGTATTTACATTAATTAACTATTGCTAAAGAATAAATGTCACTCACAATCAAAATTATAAAACACAAAATGGAACTCGCCAATCTGAATATATTAACTAATATATAACAACAAATGTTTTCACCTACAACAAACTTAACATCCATTGGATGATTCGTATGCAATACCAAATGCGCGCAATTAGTATGACTTCATGCTTTACTAAACGCACAACTGCAAAGCGATCAATTCACACCCGACATCTCATAAACATAACTCGCCCTGCACTTTCACAACTGAATTAACGGAACTCTGTACCATAGCTATCAAGTAAATCTTTAACAGTTAACTCGTAGATTTTTTTTGCCCCCAACTCTCAGTCACGAAAAGTCAGGAATTTAATCCAACCGTGTAAGGAAAAATTACCCGATGCGTGGGTAATAAATCAGAGAATGTTCAATCCTGGACGCGTCTTATTGCTCCGGTAATTGCCGCTTAAGAATTCGAGTCCTTATTGATCTTATTGCGTGTGTATATTTATAACAAGGTATGAATCTTAAATAATACGAGAGCACATAACTCCGATACATCTCTACAGCAAGAAGTTGGTGCAATTTATCTTATACGGTTTCGTGAGAATATGTCCTTAAAAAGTAGAGGGTTGCTGTCTTTTTTTTTCACAACTTATTTATTCCAAAACCTAAATCTACATCATTGAAATTCATAAGTCCGCTCGCTTAGAGTTATCTTTATGACTTTTATTGATCCTACAGGAAAACTTTTTAAAAAATGGTGGCAAGTACGAAAAATGAGAAGTTCGTTCCCTATTTTATTAAAATCGACACAACGTAGGTTTTAATCGTAATCCGCTATATGTATTTTTTTTCTTTGGGTAAGGATAAAGTGACTTGTAGGGATTTTTAATACTTTTTTTTTCTCTTTTTGAGTGTAGAAAGGAGGTAGCCTGGGGAAATGTGATTGGATTTTTAATCGAGGAAATTGCTCTTTTTTCTAGTTATGAGAACTTTTTTTTTCCCATCAAGAAGTTATTGGTCTCGTTTTTCTTTTCCCTTTTTCACTCTCCTTTTTAAGCTTTTATTACAAGATATTGAATTTAGAAGATAAAAACAGTTTTTCATATAGTAAATAGAATGTTAGTTTCGATGCATTTTTTTTAACTGAAAAATAATATAATAAAACTCCATTTTTTTGTATAATCTTAGTTTAGAAACCAAAATTCAATTGAATTTAATTCAATTTTCTTGATAGACAGTTCACTGTTTTAATTTATTCAGATTTTTTTTTAATTTATCAATGAAGTGCAAAAAAAAAAAAAAAAAATTCTGCTGAAGAGCATTTTTATGCATTTATTAACTAAAGTAGACTTCTTTGAATTTCTCATTCATTTTAATCTGAGTTTTTCCTATGATTATGTAAGAAATTTATGAAAGAAGTTTCTCAAATCTAAAAACAGAAAATAGAAAAATGTGTGTGACTGTACATTATTCTTTTAATCTATATTCTTAAAAGATTCAAATATAAATTTTTACTATCCCTAATACTTATTATCCTCAAATATTAATTTTTTTTACAAAATCATTACGATTTAAAAGTACATAACAATAAATATACAAGCGAAGACTATAAATATTCAAGCGAAATTTATGCACTATATCTGCATTCAATTAGTTTTCAAATATCAACTTATTAAGCATTTTGAATCTCAACGTGCTAAAGTATTCATTTAAAGGTGATTTCTAAGTATTTATCAATTAGCGGTACAGGCTTTATGTATTATTCATAAGTAAAAAATTACCAATATTCCAGATAATTTCAGTTTTATGATCCAACTTTATTATTTATATAAGTTTTATTAATTAGATATTAATTTTATTATTTAATCATATAGTAGTAATTTGTATTCTTTCAAGAAAAACCTACATACATAGCTCAACCATTATAAAATGTTTAAAAAAAGTGAAATCTTTATATATATATATTCCTTTTTCTCGGTCTTAATTTTCATACCTTACCTATTGTTCCTTTAAACAATAAAATGGTAATTTACATTTAAATATTCCTTATAATTTGAGTTTCAATTTTATTTAATGTATATAAATTAGTGGTTTATGTAAAAGAGTTTAATACCTTCCTCGATATGTGTTAGATTATTTTTAAAACGTATTGCTTAAAATATGGGTTCCGAGAAATAAAATCTGAAACTCCACTAAATTCTTGAAAAATTTATGTGTGTAAATTTTTTTATTGACTTAATCCAATTATTTCATTTGTTAAAATAATTTTAAAGCTTGCTCAGTTTTTTCTTTACAATTTTGTAAGAATTAGACTTATGCAAATTTAAATTAGAACATACCAGAGCAATTCACCAAAATAATCATTTAAAAGAGGTTGAATTAACTCTTTATTTTCTAAATCAGCAATCTGAAATAAATCTTCGTTTTACTACTTATAACGAAACGATAACATACCGAGAAATATTTATTTAATAAAATATTTTTCACCGCACTATTTTTTAAAAAATAAATTATGTAATACTTTTTTTATTATATTTACTCACCATAATTTCTTTTTTTTCTTTTTAGGTAAAAGATTTTTCTTTCTTTCTCATTAGGATTACCTCTTCAGGTAAGAATATCATCACTTTATCGCTTGCAACTCATTATAACTTTATTTATTAAAACCTTCTAATCTGTATTAGACCCAGGGACCCTCTTAAATAATCTTCGCAATTAGTAGCAAATAAGGAAAAAAATTAAGTCTAAATCCTTCTTTGAGCAACTATCGTGAAGAATTCCTGGAACTTAAAAATCTGAAGCAAATAAGCTAAAATAAAACATATCATTCTGAATGCGGTAGAAATGAATACGAGAAACTAATTAAAATTATTCCCGCAGTTTTAATTAGTGTTTGCATTTCTTATTTGGGGCCTTTCAAGGTAATAAGTTTCCCCCAGTGGTTTGACGCAGAATTAGAGGTCAATTAAAAAAAGTGGTACCGAAAAAAAAAATTCAAATTTGTAATTAGTGATTGTATTTCGATGATATGTATATTTTATTTTAAATGCAGATGAAGCGCTAAAAATTTCTCTTCAATTACTGTAATATGAATAATAGAGATTAGAGGGGCAAAAAGTTTTTTTATCCTCGTAAAGCGGTTTTTTTTTTTTCTTTATTTTTTTGGCATTCGTCGAGACTTTGGTATTTAGTAATTACTGCGGATCTTAGGAGAAAATTAAGAATCACACTTTTTTTGAGTTGTATAATTCTCTAGTTTTCAATATTATTATTTCTAAAATTTACCGACACATTTGATTTGTATTTAAAAAAAATCTTGAGTTCACGAATATCATAAAGTTTCTAATAAATAAGCGACATTTATTTTGTTATTAAATTATTTTATTAAGAATTCATAGTGAAATATCTTTTGAAATTGAATATTCAATATTGTTTTAAACAGGAAAAAAATGTTATAAATAAGAGATTTGAGGAATAATGATGTAAACTCTTGAAAATTATTTAAAAAGCTTATGAAAACATGGAAATACTATAGTTTGAAACTATACAGTAGGAGTGTAAAATATTTTATTTAATGAAATACAGAGAAATAATATGTAATAAAAATTATTTTTTGTAACACAATCGAAACAATAATTCTATATTTAGAAAAGATGTAATCTACAATTATATATTAGATTTGTTTTCGGTATTGAAAAGTGTAAATTGTATTAATTTCAAAGTTTGGAAGGTATTCTAGGTCACTAAATTGTAGCATTTGTGTCTTTAATATAGATGCAAATTATTACAATCATTTATTTTCATTTCAATCATTTATTAATTTCGTTGTTTAAGCCTAAAAATAAAAATCAAGAGTCATATGCATAAAAATTTGATGAATAAATTATCAAATAGGTTTGAACTAATAAGAAAATAACTTGGAAAATATATTTTCATTCATGTGATTTTGTAAATTTTTTTTTAATTTAAAAGATTTGTAATTGAATTAAATTTCTCACAATAAAAAGTTTAGCTCAGAATTCTTAAATTTTCTCCCTTCAAATAAATAAAAATTGTTAACTAAATTGGAAGAAAAACTTAAAATATGAAGAAAAAACATTTTTACACATATATATATACCTAAGAAAATGGTTCAGATTCTAACTTTTTACTAATTTTCACTGGACCCATTCATTATCAACAGCTTATTAAATTTTAACAAACAACAGTGATTCTCTTTTTAGAAGAATAAATGCAATAACTAATTTAAAATCATAACTTAAAAAGGCAGTCTAATGTTTGAGTTAGAGGACAATAAGTTACATACCTAATAAATTATACGTATATATATTTAATTGTTGTTAGAACATCTTTACTTTAAATTAGTACATTATATTGATGCAAGCTTGGGTAAATAGGGATAACCATGTCACATGTTTAGTGTCAATATACAGTGGTAAATCACATGGATTGTAACAAGGAATTTTTGGCTTTGTGTTCTGTGTACATTTCAGTCTACATAGATTATGTTAATAGTAAATATTTTAGTGATGCAATGATTAATATTAAATTTTAATGAGAAATGGAGATAACTACGAGTAGTATGTAAAGTAAAATATTTCGTATTAATAATTAAAATGTTAACTATTAGTGTACTGTTGTTTCATTTCAGAAAATCTGCTTAACAGAGTATTATAATGATTATTTGATTTAATATTTTCATAGCAATAAATCAGTAAAAGGGAAATATTTACGATTCTTTTTTATTAATAAATTGAAATGCCATAAGATGATTAGTTAGTTTTTTTAAAAGTGGCGTGCGCTTTTAAAACTATTTTGAATAGAAATTTTTAATTAATAATTAAAAGTATTTTTTTTCAAATACTAAACTCTAAATTGCTTGCATTCTCTAAAGGTAAATTTACGAATTCAATTTACAGTGAAAAACGGAGGAACTGGAATAATTTTTCTTGTTAAAAGAGTTTCGTGTTAAACGATGCAGGATAAAAAAAAAAAAAGGAAAAGAAAAACTTACCAATCAAATTTAATCAGAAAAAAGGGGGGGCACGAAATTCACTGATTTCAACTCACAATTCGCTCATTTTGACACACCCATCACCAAATTTAAAAACTAACTGACCATTAGAATAAAACATTTCGACCATGTCAATGTCTCTACTCATCCAAAGACAAGCGGTAACCTAGCAACCACTGTTTATTTTGTGCCCCCTAGCGAAAAAAAATATTTAAAAAATATATAGGTTCTAGAAACGAAATATTTTCTTATTGAGCTTTTTGTTTTTTGCATCAAATGGGAAAAAATGTGCATGTAATCAATTATGCAGTATTTTGTATTATTTCGTGTTAACCGGCTTTTCACGTTAACCGATTTCGCGTTAACCGACTTTTTATGTTAGCCGTTTTCATGTTAAATGTTTTTCCGTGTGTTTCATTTTCTTTCTCACAATTTTTTGTGATTTTTTTCTATTTTATTTGTAAAAAGAAAACCACAGTTGAGAGGGAGAGGGAGAAATGTGGAAAAAAAAATTTAATGAATTTTCTCCAAAATTTTAATTCGGCTTATATATATGTGTGTGTGTGTATTTTTGAATAATAATCCGTACATAGTTTTGACTTACGAACATGTTACATCCCTAGGGACAAAAAAGAAGGAAAAATTGCAATTAAAAATATGATAGATAATAAAGAATATTATTCAAAATATAAGAATCAATCCCTTGATTCTTTAAAATCTTTCTTCTTTTATTTCTTGTCTGAAAAAAAATGGCATTCATCTAATCAATGTTCTATGCAAAATAACAATGCAAGAAAAATAAACTTTTTAATCCTCAGATTTATAAAATAATGAAGAAACAAAAAGCACCAAAATGTTATTTATCTCCACATATCTAATCAATCAAATTTTATAATTTTTTTTTATTTCATTAGACAAGTAGAAGAGGAAATAGTTTTTAAAAAAGAATTACTTTTTATTTAACCTTTAATTTTTAAGATATAAAACTGCTGACATCCTAGAAAATATTAATAAATTAGAAATTTATAAGTGCATATTTCATGCTTTTGTTCTTAGGTTAGTCAAAATTTAGTAGTATTCTAAATCTAGCTCACATAAAAAAAATTTGCTTAAAAGAAAGGATTATATCATGTTCTACCTTTGATGAAAACTTGCTATTCGTTTCTTTTGAATCTCGACATCTTTTATAAGTAAATTTGTATTTTTAGCTGGAGCATAAGCGCAATTGATTTAAGTAGTTTTCTAAAGAATTCCGTTATTTAATAAATTAGTTCCAAATTAACCACCATTGCACAAATTTGTGCATTTTTCTCTTTTGTGATAAACTATGAAATTTTCTAAACTAATTGTATTGACAACATCAAACTTTGCTCTCTAATTGATATATTTAAATTATTAACCTGAAAAGATTTCAAATCTATTTGATTAATAATTTTTATAATAAAGGCGCAGAATTTATTTACAGTTAACAAATTGTCAATTTATTTATTGTATTTGCATCTACGGCTGAAAAACTTTTTGCATTATATTCTGATATATATTCCCAAAAGACTCTTCCTGCCCTTATCTCTAGTTAAAGCAGTAATGAATTTATTTTGGTTCCATTAATTCGAAGAACTTTCTCAAAAATGTATAAATATTTATTTGCTAGGTACCTGTAAAAAATCAAGACAGGCTTAAATTAGAGATTTTTTGAAATTTTAACTACTGTCTGTCTTATAGTTTGTATCAATATCTACTTATTAGAGTTCAGATTAAAAATTAACTGGTTTGTATAACTTCATAACAATTAAATATAAACTGTTTTACTTTCAATAGCAATTATTTTGAAGGAAAATATTGCTTAACGATACGTCTCATTTTTAATTGTAATAAAACTTTATTTACTACTTGTTACTGTGTTGGACTCGTCTTTAAAAGAAATACATTTGCTTATCAATAAAATAAATTATCCTCTAAAAATATTGTATATATTAATAAATGTTTTATCCAGAAGATAATACTAATTTCGAATGAGAATATTGCACCGCCTTCTCTTTTATAAAAGCTTAAATTATGACATCATTTCAATAAGTTCAGTCATTTGTTATTTTCATTAGGGTATGGTCCGCGGTAGCCTAGTGGTCAAGGTTGTGGACTAGCGGCCGGCGGTTTTCGTTCAGACGCGGGTTCGATCCTTGGCCGCCAAAGACCCGCCGTGTAGCCGGGGCTGATGCACGTTAAATCTGTTCGGGGCCCAAATCTGTTAAATCTGTTCCACACCACGCCACGGGCACTCCCGTTGGCGTGGTGTGGATGTTAGGAGAGGTGGGTGCCAGCTTAGGTGTCGTCCTCGTCACTTGACCGTGGTTCAAAATTACGAGGTCCGTCGCCAATAGCCCTCGTGTTGCTTCTAGTGCGACGTTAATAAAAACTAAACTAAACTTCATTAGGGTATATAGAGAATGTGGACAAACAGTTGTATCCCCACAACTATTTGTTAAAAAGAAAACATTTTGCTAAAGATACGCAGTTTTTTAGTATTTACCTTTTGTATTATAAAAAATTGGTTTATCAAATACTTTTTACAAACTATAATTTACTATTTTCATTAATAAATGATCGAGTCTGTGTATCCAATTTTTTGTTGAAAAGAAACATTTTGCTAAAGACGCATTTTTCTTTAGCGCTTGCATGATGCTAGGTTGCATAAGTAACTGTACTTTATGGTATACGACTGCATAACAATCCTTTTATTTAAAAATTATTTTCACTGTTTCAGCTGCTTGTTCTATAATAAAATACTTTATTTCCAGTTACTGGTTTTGAATAACTGAAAACTTTTCAACTGAAAGTTAGTGTTATATCATTCTAATGATGTAAACGTATGTTTATGTTTTGGAATTCTTTAAGTCTTTGGCAAACAGGATGTGAAATTTTAATTTTTGCTTCTTTAAGAAGCATAGTAAAAAAAAAGCAACAGAATTACTCAAGAATTTCTGAGAAATATGGCATTGTAGTTGCTTACCGCATTGTCTCATACCGGAATTTATGAAAGAATTTTTTTTTCTTCTTTTTTTCTTACGTGATCTTGCTTATTGCTTATTCTTTCTTCTTTGTATTTCCATCTTCCATCCGGATTTTGGATTCTTGTATGACAGGCAAAGCCTTCAGTTGACGAAGACACGAAGTTCTTTTTCTTGTCATGGCTTTTGAAAAGCCGCCTGAAAAAAAAAATGGAAGAAAAAAAAGTTTTTATCAAGCAAGGTAATATGCTACAACCAAGGAAATATTTGAGGGAGGTGTAGTGAAGTTTATGAGGCCAGTGTGTAATTTTTTTTTCTTTTAAAATTTATCATTCTTGTTTTTCTGATCTGATACGCTTAACTTGTTTCCTACAGATTTTAATTTTTTTTTACCGTCAAAAAAATTATAATTTCTCGTGATTTCTCTTCTTAGGTAATGACATCTAAGAATTAACTGAAATGATTTATTTTTTGGAGAGAAAGCAAGAAAATAGGTAGTGAGTAACAGCTTAAGAAAAATTAGAAAGAGGTGGGATATTATTTAAAATGGTACAAAGATATTTTTTAAAACAAATATTGTTTTTACTTTTATTATTATTTTTTTTTTTATTCACTTTACATGTTTTCTACAGATTTCGGGTTTTTTTTAAGCTTCCAAAAGAATTATTTTCCGTGATTTCTCTCTTATCTTGATGGCATCTAAAAGTTCATCTGAAATTATTCATCTTTTTGATCAAAACGAGAAAAAAGAAAACATTTGATTGTTTGTATTAAGGTAAAGAATGAATGCTTGACAAAAAATGTTGAATTAGTTTTTCGAAAACGAATGAGATAAAAATTGAACATGTTATGTTCTGTCTGTGCTTTATTTATTTGTAACTATAAAAAGAATAACTCAAGAGGTATTTGTTATTAATGCATTTTGAGCATGCAGCGAAAATGAAGGGAAGGGGGGGAGTACAATTCTTTTTTTCTAATCATCTAAACAATGTAGAAAATGAAAAGGTAAAATCAAAAAAAAGCGATTTCAAGATTTTAATCAAAATGTGAATTCAAATTATGTCCATTTTTTTTTAAATTCCTGCGTTTGTGTTTCTAATTTTCAAATAACCTTGAATAAATAAATTCATTTTTTATATCATGCAAAATAACAATTTCGAAATGAAAAGTTGATAAAAAAATATTCGATATTTTTTTTTTATTTTGTTCTGTATATGGTACTTAGAAGTTGTTCAGCTTTATCTAAAAAATTATATGTATATCAATAACTTTTTTCCCTCTTAACGTTGAATTTTAACAAAAAATACACATTTTGTGTTACTTATTTCCATAGTGAGATATTCCAGCGAAATGAATTCTTTAACAATTCAAACAGCCTCGTTAATATAAAAAAGGATTTCGCAGCATTTTTTTTATAATTATTTTGCTTTAATTCACTTTAGCTTAAAACATTCGAAATATTGATAACTAAGAGCATGAAAATTCAGAAAAATGCATCAAATAAATTTGTCACTGTTTTTAGCTTTTTGTGTCCAGGTAAATGTTCAGTTCTTTTGGTAAAATGTAACCAAGCCAATAAATCTTTTTAATTAAGTAAACGAGGAATTATATTAGACTCCTCCTTTTTGCGCATATCAATCCATTTAACTTAGTAATACAGCTTGAAATTATGCAAATGTGTATACAATTCATAAAATTACTCATTTTTTATTGAAAAAAATTACAGATGTATGTTATTAATTAAATATATTTTAGTTTGCATACATAGAAAATAAAGCTCAATTCCAATTGAAAGATAATTACTATTTTGATTAATATTAACGATTATTTAATTAATAAGTCTGAAACAAATGTCGGATCTTAACTGTAAGGGTATGTAATTTATAGATTTTTCCTTTACAATTGTATCATATAAAATTCCAAACAAGTATAAATTTCCTTGAAACTTTAGCACAATAATAATTTTTTTTTTGAAATGTTTCGAATAAAAATAATTTTTCACTTTCGTAAAATAAAAATGAAATCATAATTTAAAAAATAAAACTTTAATCCCTAATTGTATCATAAGGATGTAACATTAGAATGCCGTAAAATAAATTGCCTTTATTCTTTCTCCACTTCTGACATTTTTGACGTTAACGAACTCCGTTTAACATCAATCTTTCTCGAAGCATCAACCTCTTTTCGTTGAAGCTGTGATCAGAAGATTCTACCTCGATTCCATGGCAATTGCTATGATTTCAATTCCTCAATAATATTCAAATATTCGAAACATCTATCTTTATTTTGAATCGTATATTTTACATTCCATTCCAATTTATATAATCCATCAGAATCAAATAAAAGCCTTGCCACTCCATCTTACCGAGATTTCGAATAAGATGCATAACCTGGAAAGGGTTTTACTTTATTGTTCTCCACCTTTTAGGTACGAATTCCCGGCGAAACCATTCGTCATAAGTTTTACTTGGAAAATAGTCAATCTCAGAATGAGCTTTCACTTTTATTGTATATTGAGCCTTAAATGGTACTTTTTCTCCTTCTTTCTCCTTGGAGAAATATTTGCGCGAATTTTAAAATTCTATGCATATCGATCTAGCGCTTGGACCTTAATCCAATTTTACTTCCTCAGTATGCGGCGAATAAAATATCGCTTGAATTCAATGAAACCCTTCTTTTCACTTATAAACATCCCCGGACGTCACTGGCGATATTTTTCTTATTTTTTTCTTCCCTTGGCTTACTTTCTTTGTGTTCTGATTTTACATTCATTCCCGCAAATGCAATAAAAGTGTCACGCCAGATTTTCTTCGCCAAGAATATTTATGACTCTTTACTTTTTTTCTTTTATATTCTGTCGATATTCCAATCGTAGCCAAACACCCCCACCAGACTGCCATCCAAGAGAATCGAATGGTCCTGGAATAGGTTATTCGATCTTTCAGAAAAGCGGGCCCAAGGAATGGTAACGACTCCTTAACGGGTACTCATTTGAATAGTTTTGCTGCATCCGTTATCTTTCGCCAATAGCCTCCGATACGTTCCCGTTTGCTCTGTGGATACTTCGCGTCCAAGTGCTTTTTGGCGAGATTTTCCGTTTCTGGAAACGAGAGATATTTGCATTTATATAACGTCCATTTAAAGAAGGGCACGAAAATGAGACCAGTGTGAAGTAGACACATGCGAAGAGAAATTCGCATTTTTGTTAGCAGATGAAACGATTTGAAGATCATAATGATGAGAATTCAGGAAACGGTTAAATACAACTTTATGATAGCATCACGGTACACTTTAGTTTAAGTATGAACGAAACATCGGATACTTGAAAACAGCTTCTTTTTTTTTTCCTTCCCAAAATGAAGAAAGTAGCAATTGCATTTTTGATACCATTTGTTGAATTGTTGAATTTTGTGGTATCAATATATAGTGTTTTATTATGAACGAAATAACATTTTTCATATTCGATACAATCATACTCTGATGTCGTTTTCTTTGAGAAGAAAAATTCTTAATTCGTTTTTCTACAATTTTAAAGAACTTTGTTCAAACTACAATTCACACAGTAATATCTTTGTGTCATTTATATCCAAGTACAATATTCAAAGTAGTAAAAAAAACTGTAATCCATGTATTTCTTTTCTTTTTTTAAAAGATTAAAGTAAGTATCTAAGATGCAAAGAAAAATATATATCCGAATGTTCGGTTACAGTTAACTCAAACTACGTACATTCCATGCATTATTCTATTTTTATTTACAATAATGAACATTTTGCATTTTGTAGCATCAGTGTGTGGTGCTGTATAGGAAAAAAGAATTAAAGCTTTCTATTCGTAATATTATGAAGTCAATTCGAATAGAAAAAAATTTAACTCATTCTCCAAAAGAAATTTGTTCTTGCGACAATTCAGATTATATCTTAATTTTAATATCCATGCACTTCTTTGTACAACATATATTTGATATATGAGGGCTAATTTCAAAAAGTAGCAATATTAGAAATCCATATACTTCTTCTTTTTTTGAAAAGTTTAAAATTAACCTATTTAGCACCGAGAACAATATGCATCTGAATATATACATAACTTAAACTGTAAGCATTCTTTAAATAAAATGCATGGATCAAGAATTCACGTTAGACTGCAAAATAAAAATTCCCTTGTGAAAGGAATTCATAAATAATATTGTTTACGATATATTTACTTCAGAATGAAAACGTGTTTGTCGCGTTTCTTGAAAACTTTACATTTTTTTTTTCTTTCTTAACTTAATCCTCCCTGAAAGGGAAAAAAAAGGCAGGAAGGAGATATATTTAAAAATGGATATTAAGGGAGTTATACTGAATTTTAATATACCCGTATTCTTTGCTCACTGTAATATTTTGTAACATTATACTGAAGCTTTAATGCTCACATATAAGCTCAAAATATGCATAAAACGAGATTAAAAGTTAGAAAAATCTAGTTATCACTAGTCAACAGATGTATATTTTTAACGCATACTCATCTTAAAATAACGGTCTGTCTTCGGGCGTCGTTTACTTTATCTGTTTTCGCAAAGTACCTCGTAAGCATTGAATTTATGTCTACTGTTTTGTTGTTTTTCTATTTGTTTAACGTTTGAAGTATATCATTCTTATTAAAAATACAGCTTTCATAGAACTGATGGCTTTATTCGTGAATTCTTTTAAGTTCTGGATAAGTTTATTTGCATATTTATTTTATTACATAAGGTGACTTGTAAAATTTTTCAATGATGGTTACATTCTTATGAAATGGGAGGAAGGAAAAGAGAGAGATAGTGAAAGATCTCACAGTACCCTCGTTCAAGTACAAATACTGAATGAGAGCTACTACTAAACCAATTACAATAACCTCATTTTAATTCGGCATTCGATGGTTCGGCCCCTTACTATAATCTGACACAGATCGAGCCGTTAGAGTTCGGACATTTTAGTGGGGACTCAGGCATCTGTTGACCTCGACAGATGCAGAACACCTGAACCAAGTCACGACAAAGTGGTGCTTGCATATTCGTCCATGTTCATGGTAACTGTCAGTTTTCATTTCAGTACAGTGTTTCTTGTTTATAGCATATTACGCATCACTTTTACACAATATTACAACTGGTGTACGTATAATAAAATGTTCTCGAATCCCAGCAGGGGTTCCTCTGTTATTCTCTAAAGAAACAAATAATTGTAAGCGTGTGACTGGAGTAGTTCGTCATAACTTGTTTTAACTAACATTTGTATTGCATTCATTTTCTTTTTGTGTAGTGATTTTTATTAATACAAGAATTTTCAATTAAATTAATATTCAATGTCAGAATTTAATTTTGGAATGACGAAATAATTTGTCGGGTATTTATATCGTCTACACAAGTACAAAATGTGTATAAACGCATGAAATACATGTTTTAATCGTTTATATTTTTATCTAGTAGGATTTTTAAAACTATATCGATGCTCGATAATCCGGCAAAATCACTTATCCGACAGTGCTATGGAACCGAAAGTGTCGGATTTAAGAGAATTTACTGTATTACTAACTTAAATGTCTAATTTTTGTGCTATCTATAAGTAAACTAAATATTTGATTTATTCCTATCGGTAAATGGCGAGATTTTAATTTCTTATTTTCCGTTACATAAATATGAGTAGTACAGTAAGTTATCTCTTGAGACGATGTTAAAAAACTTTTTACTTATATCCACTCTAGGGAATTGGTGCTACTTCCATGAGATACAACTATCCTCTTTTGATGAAATAATGTTTTATTTACATAACTTCGTAAGGTTAAACAAATATATATTTGACCGAAAACTTGACTCTCCCCAACACTTCGTATTACGTCTGTCTTTGATTGTTCCATCTGTCAAAAAAATCACTGCACCCTCCTCCCTCTCTCTCTCTCTCTGGCTTCTCCTATGCACATCTAGGGTGAATTTCAGTTTTTAATATACTTCAACTTTTTAAGGCTACAAATATCTTATTTTACACTTTTGATATATGGACACATTAAACCTTTCTTTGCATTCAATATTATAGAAAATGTGAAGTGTAATTTCTCAATTTTTCATGGGAAATTTAAAAATTTATTTTTTCTCGATTACTTTGTATTACAAATATATCTGGAACATGAATGTTGAAATCCTTATTTTCATATTTAAAGCATTTAACTAATATATAAATTTTATGGTAGTTAAGAGTTCAGTTTATCAGAAATATTTCGTATATATTGTCGCAAACAGTGCTTTTTCTGTTTCTGATATGGTAAGAAACTATAAATGTTTGTTTTGTTTTTATTTTTACTTACTTGTTTACTTCAATACTTTGTTTGTACAAATAAAATTAATGATTTTTGATTTAGCATTTTCTTTCGCTTTAATTTTAAATTTCCTATTTGAATGTATACAAGGAGAACTATTAACTTGAAATTATTTTCTCGCTATTTCACCATACGTTTTCTACGTGTTTTTGAAATTTCCCTCGTTTTTCTTAATCTTATTTCATAATAGTGGTCACAGATCACATTGGACTGGATAAAAGTAACGTCTCCTGACATTGTATCTGGCAACCCACAATCTCTTTGTTTACTTCAAAACAAGATTCTATTGATTTATTTTATGTTTTTCCTAGATTGATTATTAACGTCGCACTGAGAATCAACGCGAGGGCTATTTGCGACGGACGTCGTAATTTTGAGCCCATGTCAAATGACGAGGACGGCACCTGAAATGACATCTCTCTCTCCAAACTTCCATACCATACCAGTGGGAGGACTTTGGACATTAACAAGATTTAAAATGCATCCGGTTCCACCTTGTTTTTCCTAGAAAGCACTATCTGCAGATGTGCAGGAACTTTAGCTCTGAAAGTCTCACAATGATTAGTGATGTTACTTTTTTAATTAACATTACATTTTCTCACGACTTACATGTTGGTAAACAACACATATTTGTCATTCCAAATAAAATTTCACTTTATAGCCAAAGTTTCACATTTGGTTTTATTTTCGAGTAAACATGTTCGCTAAAGAAATTCGAAGCATTAGATAACCTAAATAAAAAAACGAATATTTTAGTATCATTAATCACTTCCTAATCTTTTTTTTATTATTTTCATATTTTATTTTATCGTTGTAGAAGATGGAATAATGTAAGTAACAGCACCCAAAAGCTTCTTTATTCACTACTATTCAAAGGAAGTATCAAATAAATTCTTATCAGACAATATCAAATGAAAGAAATTGTGTTTCAGGAAGAGAGAGATATGGGATAAAATATATTAACTACTCTAGAACTTAAAGAACTAAACAATAAGGGGAGAAAAAAATAGAGGAAAATGTTTTAGGAAGAAAGTTTTTGTTTTCTCAATTTTATATCCAGTAATCCTTATTGTTGACTTTTCATTTTGACTGAGGGTGTTATTTATTCTGTCTCTCTCAAAAAAGTTTCTCTACAATGAGATTTTTTTTTTTATATTTCTTCCCAGTCTTCTTTCGGAGAGATCTCCGCTTAAAAAGAATTGTTTTCGTAGAATTCTGAATAAAAGTACTTGTATTGTTTATTTTAGTGTATTGTTTGACACTGACTTTTCTTAATAGTGAATATGATAAATTATTCACGTTAAGCAGAATTCTTTGAAGTTTTTCGTTTTTTTAAAAAAATTAATATAAAATTACGAATATTTATCAATATATTAAAAATTAGCACAAAAATTGATAAATATTTAAGTATTTTTTCAGGGTAGAAATGTGTGTACGTACTTGTAGATTACTGAAAAAGACCACTTTCTGCTTAACTTATAAATTTACAACTTATGACTCGAGAAGTATAGCAAAGGTAAAAAGAATAATTATTAATAGAAATGAGACAAAATGCATGTTTTAATGAAATAAATTCACAAACATGCATATTTTCCTAGATCTAGATTTGACATATTCCAATTTAATTTATCAGCTACAATGGTGATTGGTGATATTTTCATTTCAAAAGCACGTGTAATGTATATTAATATTTACTGTTCACAGCAACCTCCTGATTTCATCTTCAGTTCTTAGCATACATTGATGTTCAAAATTAAGAGAATAAAAAAGTCCCTAACAATATTATCTGTATTCCTGACTGTCATACCTCAAGTCTCCCGACAATTCGCCACCTCTTAACATATCCAAACATTGGTAGTTACTTATTTTAATTGTCTGTTTGTGAATTTCTTTGAATGTTGCTAAAATTACCTCAAAAGTCGACAAGATCTGTAAAAGAATGTAGCGCGGAAATTGGCTCTCGAGCTTGTAAAGCATTCTCCTTTAAATGAACGGATCATACGCACGCGTACACTTACCCAATTGGCTGTAAACAGATGCATCTTTGATTGGATTAGTTGGTTGGTTGTATGAAAATACGACGCTGAATCCTCTAGGGACTTATTGTGCCAAAAACAAGGTAATTTTTTTAATTAGATCAAATAAAACAGATTAAAAGTAAAACAAATGATTTTGAAAAAGAAAAAAATTCAGATTTTAAAAATTTATATGTGTATAATAAAGCCAATACCATTTAAAAATATTTGGTTGGGGCGATTTCCCAACCAAGTCAAAGATAGCGTAAAAAATTTAGTACATTTGTTTGGAACGATTAGTTTTACCTTTAGTACTGTGTTTACGATAAATTCGGCTATATAAGCATCAGTGCATTTGCATAAACAACCTCCAAAAATGGGTATTATTGCATAGAAAGAAATAAAATAAAATGAGCTGTATGTATAAAATCATACTAAATGAATCAATCAAAATATGAATGATTTATTGCGATAAAGTCTGTTGATATATTTAAAAAAATTGCCTGAACCTTAGAAGGAATAATTTGATTATTTATCCGCAATTAAACTTCTATTTTATTTCTGAAGGCCTTTTTTTTTCGTTTCTGCATATTTCACTCTTAGATCGCTTATAGCCGCTTGCGTTTTGTCACAATGACAAAATATTACACATTTTATCGCCTCGTTCAATCCTTCTCCAACATCTTTTATGATACCCTCTAAAAGTACAGATAAAACAGGCCATATCCTTGTACACACCGTCATAACAACACGATGGATTATTACAGAAATGAAAGCGTTATTGTGAAAATCCTCGCTTAAGTTTCACTTCTTAGTAACAACTACAACGAAAACCAAGTCTTATTCCCCTACTAAACCCTGAGGCGAACACAACTATTTGAATTACACCAACACGCTGGAATAGGTAAAGTAATATATATAGCACTAGCTGTCGTTTGTACTCAAGCAACCTATCTGTTATCTAAGGCTCTTGTCTATGGTGTCTCCCAGCTTTGCAATCGTAAAATCTAGCCCTCCAGTAATACGAAGTTTAATAAACACGAACTTGTCCGTAATATCCGTCAGAGCTCTCCAGTACTTGTGTTCCATCGCTGTGGGTGATGGAGATGATTCCATAACTCTCGGCCATAAACCAGCCACGTTTGACGACGACATGGAAAATTCAGTTGTTTCGTCGCATTTTAGTTCATAAATTATGTGGATTGTGTCTTAGTCGTGTCATGTTCTTTCGCGTAGTTTAAACACTTGTTACAATTAAATCCTAGAGGATTGTTAGCTGATAATCGGTTTAAATTGCATTCCTTTACTCGCTTGTTTTTAGGTTTTATTGAAGAAGAAATAAATGTGTATTAAGATTTATTTTTATGTATAATTAGTAGATTTCGAAATTGCTTAGTAAATTATTCTCAAAAAAAAAATAAGATTCGAATAGTTACATTTTTGAATGTTTAAAAAAAAAATGTAAAATTTTGATACAAATTGCTGAAATGGTCAATTAAAATTTAAGATGCAACCTAAACTTCAGTTTATTATATTACAAATTCTATTTCTGGGTAAATATAGCTTACTTCGGAAATTTAATTAATAATGAGCGTTTAAAATAGCTCTTCAAGAATTTGATTTTACAACACACTTTGGTTGACAAATTACGCAAATTCAAAAAATTTTGAATTAGAGGAGAAAGGCTTAACAATACTATTAACTAAGTTATAACTAAACTTCTTTTAATTTAAATGTCTTGAATGGTTTTAATACATATTTAATGGGAAAAGGATTGCACATAATAGCTGTCATATATAATTGAATAATTCAGTTATTTCTCGAAATTTTCTTATCAACTTTTTCAAAATGCTGTTTTGAAAAATCAGTTTTATAAGAAGGCATATATCTAAGATTTTTATGTCACAGCCAATAGAAAATAATCTTTTGAACTTAATTCGAATTTCCATCTTTATTTATTCGCAGATAAATTAAAACTTTTTTCCCAGCAGTTATTAATTATTTCAGTCACAATGTACAAATTAGTGCCAACAGGCATTACGAAATATTATCACTCACTCCTAAATAATCTTAAACATACTCTTCCGTAATATTTACCAGCTTAACTACAATTTCCCAAGCCTTTCTCCACATACCTTAACAATATCATTATCACGTAAGGACCACAGCAAAATCTTAATTATTTATTCAATCTTCCGAAAGTTTGTTGGGTTTCGCGAATACTACACACAACGCACGCATATCAAACTTCCCTAGCGAGTTTTTCAAATCCCTTGAGCGTGATCCGGGCGTGAAAATCTGGAGACGCAAACCCTGGCTCACGGAAGCGTGTCCACAGTGATATATTCGGTTACCCGATAAAATCACCCTTACCCACCACGTTGCGCGTGTTGTGTTTCGTGATTAGCTGCATCGCTAATTACGCTTATCTGCATATCGCTTAAAGTCTGTCGACGGATTGGAAGTGTGTAACTCTACCCTTCCGAGGCTTAGCTCCGTCTCTAATCCCCATTTAAACGAAGTCATCTGCAGTCGCCAGGTGTATGCTTTCCGATGGTATGAGTGTCTGTTGTTAACCCTCTTAATCTGTCAACGACTTGATTGCGACTGCTTCCTCCGAACTGTGGTATTCGAGAAATGATGCGGTGTTTGGAATGTATTTGTGCCCTAATGATCGATGCCTTGAGAAATATTGAATGTTGCAAGATATGAAACTGGTATAGGGCTATTTTTTTATAACAGATATATATTATTTTACTAGAGTGAATAATTAATGTAGTAAGATCAGGTTCATTTTAATGTGGAGTTAATGACGAATTAGTAAAGTATTGAGAGTTTTACTCAATGTGTAGAATTCAATTCTTTCTTAGAATCACTGTACTAAATATACAGGAATTAAATTGTCAAACTCTACAGGACATACTGAGACTTATTTATTTAAATTTACGCAATACCATTACAAACTCTCGTATTCAAAGGAATATCAAAAGTAAGCCTTTACTTCGTGAAACAAATAATCAGCTAAACAGTATGTGATGTGTAATAATTTGTTAACATGGAACTGAGAAGCAACATAAGGGCTATTTATGACGTCCGTGTAGTTTTGAACCTCGTTTAAGTGACCAGAATGTCACTTGCTTTGGTATTTCCCTCTCCAAACTTCCACACCTCTCCAGCGGTAGAACTTAGGACCTCGACCAGATTTAATGTGCATCAGCCCCGCTACGCGAGTCTTTAGTAGCATCAGAGCTCGAATCCACGACTCGACGAAAACAGCGCCGGCCTTGCGTCCGCGACCCTGATCACTAGGCCACAACGGCCTATACGCGAATGGAAGCAAGGATAATAGGGAAAGTTCCTTACAGAGAAGGAATCCTGACAGTTGCTCAATTTTTTCGTAGAAGATTAACTTCCAAAATAATGGTCCCAAATTAGGTTGGATTACTCCGCCTCAAAAATGAAATTTGGATTTTTATCTGACTGTCATAGCTCCATTTAACATTTATCTAATTGGTACAGAGGACGAACAATACGGGTGTGGCTATTGTACGAGAATGGCTTGCTTTGTAAGGAGAAGATTCTTCTACAGAGTATATCTTCTCATGAACTCCTCGCCGGCAATGAGATTGCAGACACATTGTCTGAAAGGGATGCGTGTGTGAGTTATCTGTTCTACCAGTTCCTCTTACATTTATAGAACTGTATTCCAAATTTAAATGTAAAAATGAAATCACCAGATGCGTTATGGTTTTCGTTCCCTGGAGGTTCTTTGACTTTTTTAGTGTATCAAGCGGGAACAAACTGTTTTGACTTGCTTCTTCATTGTATAGCTTAGGGCTTTAGCTTACTCCAATGGAACTAATTTTTTTTCCAGTCTATACCAAATGTTGCATTTGTCAAATCTTTCTTTTCCATATCCTCGATTATTTTGGATTTTCCAAACAGAGAAACATCTTTCCAATCTCTTAATGTCAAGTGAACTATATCATGGACTTGTCTAGCTCTGGTAGTCATTTGGGTACTTACAACAAACATAAAATAAGAAAGGACGAATAATTTAATTGTGGAAGAAATACTTTTAATTAAAAGTTTATTTTTAAATCCAGATATAATTCAGTATATTACAAAGTAGGTAGACGGAATTTCATAAAATTAAAGAGCACACATAGTTTACGCACTCAGCACATCTAATTTTGTCGTAAAAAAAGCAAATATGCCATCTTTTACCCATATCTTATTAAGTTCTGTCATTGAAATTCTAGAATACAATAGCATAGATGTTTGTATTTCTAAATATTTTTTCCCAAATCTATGAAGTATTTCAATTCTTTTCGTTAGAATGTTCCATTTTTAGAATATTTTGTTAATATATATGAATTGAAATACTTCGTCTCGCCTTTGGCAAACTTATTTTTATCTTTTCTCGTTTTTATTCTTTTAGTTCAGTTGTGGATATAATGATTAAATTTGCTCCAGGATAGAACATAACAGTAATCCTCTTGCATTTTCTTTCTCAATCCATTTGTATCAACATATTATGTTAGAATTTATCCTGAAATTGTCATGCCTTATTTTATATATATATATATATAGTATATACATATATATATATATATATATAATAATAACAAGTCTATGATATTGTATATATATTAGTATATATATATATATATATATATATATATATATATATATATATATATATATATATAAATTGCTTTATTATTCAGGCTGTCATTGAGTTCAAATTTTATTCTTTGACACTCAATAACTTCATAAATCTTCAGAGTATTCGACAGGAAATTATTCATTTTTGTAAACTGATTTGATAAATTGATATTTTAAAAGCACTTAGAAATTATATTTTTTTTTTCAATATATATTCACTTAAATAGATTGGATTTCTTTGTTTCAGCTTGATTAATGTAGAATATTTTTATATTTTCATATTTCCATCTGTTGTGCATATATAATTCCACAATACTGCATTAGTAGATATTTAATCCAATCAATCTTGAGACAAAAAAAATTTCTCTTTGAGTTGTTAAACTGATTATAACTACTTTGATTTCTTTAATTCGTTGAAATTTTTTTCTTTATACAGAATTTTTTTAGCATTTTTAACTATGTAGAATAGGTTCTTGAAATGCAAATATATAATTACCGAATAATTGAAACAATGTTTTCTTCTAAAATCTCATTATTATTGAAGAAATCTATTTGACATTTTCTAGCGAATTAAATTTATTGAGAAACATATGTGTTTTATTCTGCTTCAACAAGATTCAGTAAAAATTAAATTTATGTTACCAAACTTTTCCAATTCTTGGGTGTCAGATCCAATTCATTTAAAATATGTTTGACATAATTCAATCAATAACTTACTGAATTCATTTAATGCCTAAAAAGGAACTGAAAATTTTACTGGAAATATCTTACGAAATAAACATTGTTTTTCATGTTCAAATCACTAACAATTTTCTAATTCTTGTTTATACGAGTATGGTTCAAAAAGTATCCGTGTTAATAATGGAAAACGAGAATTGAAAGTAAACTCACTGTAGTAATTTCAGTTTTTCTAAGAAATCCATGAACTCGATGCCCTTTAGCATCCCCAAAATTCTTAATCATAGCTTTTCTGGTCGATGAGACTGTCATTGCTTTATACAGAACAAATTCACTGGATGCTGCTCATTGTTTAGATGTTTGCTTAATTTCCGGTGTATTGTGAAGAATCGAGTTTTCATTGACAGATCAGCTCCAGGCGGTAGCAATCAAATATTGATCCGGAAACAAACGGCTGCTAAATCAAAACTAATTTATAAATCTAGGTTAAATATTTCTCAGCGTCTTTTAACAAATGGCAGTTGATGACGGTAGCGAAACTTTCTTTTCCAACATCATCTGTCGTCAAAAACAAGTTTTTAAAACCATTTTCGTAGATTTACATTTTTCATAAAGTTTCTCATTCAGAATTAAAGTATGTCAAAAAATTTTCATATTGGGACTTGTATGCCTTAAAAGTAACAAGATTTCTATATATTTTCTGCTCTGTAAATATCGATAACTTTGGTGTCTTGCTGAAGTTATTCATCAAGAAAAACACTATTTAGATTCACTTTCGCACACAACCCAAGAAACAAAGATTTGCTGCGGTGTTTCCAGCCTGTCTTAACCTAATTGGTTAAATCAGTTTCCTGGTGTAGAAGGGAGAGGGGAAGAAGACATTTCTATGATTTTGTGTTCACGTAAATTCGTTTGGTTCATTCTTCTTTGGAGTTAACGATGGCATATCCAGACGCGTACACTTAGACCGTCCATTACCCGGGATAATTGTTTGCTTCTTCGCTGAGATGATTCTGGCGTAATGCTGTGACTCCTCCTTCAGAAAGCCACATGGGTCGTTAAGGCCTGCTCTAATCCTCTTCATTTTTCCTGGGTAAGATGCCATCTCTTAATTAAATAAAAGACGAAACCCTCTCGAAATTGCCAAACGACTACCCCTCTTGCTAAAGGGGGCCTTGAAGTGGAAAGTAGCCTGCGCCTTGCAAGATTGAATTTTGTCAAGTGTCATGAGCACCAGGCACTTGCGGTAACTCCGGCTCTGTTTACATTAAAAGTTGGGTATCGTATTCCTCAATTTGAAGGAGAAGCTACTTTAAGGTTGCTGGTTCGTTATTTTTCTTGGTTCGTCAAAAATGTTGGATTTTGGAGAGAATTCAAGTATGTTCAGCCTCTTTCTTTTCAAAGGAAGAAGGAATTGTTCACTATAATCGCATTTCCTTCGATGCTATTTTCTTCAATGAAGTATTGTGATCTTAAGTGTATTAAGTTACGTTTTGCATTTATGGGTTTTCATTATTTTGACTTTAATTATTAAGATATAAAGTTTGCAAAGTAAAAGAGATATGAGGGTAAAAAAATATTTCATACATTTGCTAGGATATTCAAATATTTTAATTAACAGATTATATCGGGTTTTAAAAATATATTTGGCTTGAATTGTTTTGAAACGTATTTTTTCCTCTAAATAATCAGAGAATTAAATGTACTCTTTTTGAGCAAATTCGTAAATATATATTAATATTTAGTAAATATTTCTTATTCTCTATTTTTTTGTTTATATTTCTCTATTCAAATGTGAATGTAATTATAACTTATTTAAGAGCATCAATATTAAACTTATTTCTCTACTTTCAGTATACAAAAGAAAAATAATTATGTTTGTTGTTTTTTGTTAAAAAAAAAAAAAATCAGGAAGATAATTTGGAACACGGAACAATTTTTTTTATTGCTCTTATCTGCTTTCAGAAAAGATTATTTCAAAATAATATTTATACAATATTTTGTAATGCATAGTCCCTGAACTTTCAGAAAGCTTGATGATAACAAAATGAATATTTGTATATAGTTGTACTTAACATTTTACAATTATTTTTTATTTTGTTACTCCAACAAGCAAATTAATGCGATTATTAAACATGGTAATGAATGTTGCAAAAATGTTTAAATATTAACTTCATCAAGATTGTGTATATTTAAAACATTCCAACAGAATAGATAAATTATGAATTTTTTTTTCAGCTGAATGAATTGCTCATTAAATTTTTTTTATAATTAATTAATGTATGTTTTGAAAAAAGTACTTTCACTTACGAATATAAAAGAATAATGGTATTTTGCCATTTGTTACTTATTTTAAAACAAGACCTCTCAAAAATGTTAATGGCCTTATTTATATTGTCTGCTTTGGGACTAATATTCATTAAAATATAAAAGAATTGAAGAAAATAGCATTTTTTAAATTTATTCTTAGTATTATAAATACTGCTGCCTTTAAATGAGATATCTTAATGTTCCGATTTTAATTATGATCTATTGTAAGAAAAAGTTGCTAAAAACAACTTTGAGTTGCAAATGGAATGATTATATATTCCATGATAAACTGACAACAAACCATTAAAATATTTAAATTGAATGTACTCGTATATATATGAAAATGTACCCGACATATGACATATATGTAACATTGTCTTTATTTTCTTTTTTAATTTGAATTATTTCAAAATTACAATAATGTAGAAAAGGGACAGATTCTTTTACGAAACCGTAAATCAACAATATTAGATTCAACAACTGAAACTCAACCACAAAATCCAGTTAAACCATTTTATGGAAGTTTAAATAGGAAAAAGTAAAGCTTTCAAATAGATTTAAGTGTCTTATTTTTTCAACAGTTCTGTTAAAAAAATTTAACGAAAAGAACACAATAAAATTAATTCCCTCGATCCCAAAATGTGTCCCAACGAAAATTTCTATTATCATCTCATCCCAGAGCGCGCATATTGCCTTCCGGAGAGCTCAAATAATTTAGTTCTAATTTCAAAACAACTATTTGGAATGACATTTAACAAATTGGAGCAAATGGAGAGAACAGCAACCAAGTCGAGAGCGCAGTCCTTTACCAGTCCATAAAGACTGTCGAGAACAAAAGGGTATAAATAAATTTTGTCGTTGTTATAACCCGCTTGGGACATGCTTCGTTGTTGTGTTCTTTGTTTTGTATCAGATTGTTCGCTTTCTTACTATCCCAGAACGCTAGTATCGAGGTTGAGTTTGCGTTCTATTATCACTTAAATGTGTTGCTGAAGTAAAAGTAAGCTGACGAGATTTTCTAAGGCATTTTATTTCTACTTCATGCAACCAAAAACCACAAGGGACTTTTTTTCCCTCCTTGGTTTGGCTTAATGGCGTTGGTCTTGGTCTTCCAAGTGCCTTAGTGGTTTGAAGATTTACGTTGTTTAAGTCTTTCTCTCCTTACTCTCCCTTTCCTTTTTTGGAGGGGGTGGGAGTTCTAGTATAGTTAATTTGCTCACAAAAGAACCGTTTGTAAAGTGTTCGCATTGTAGTATTAAAATATTTGTTTGCTTAATGTTATGTATTCTAATTTCAAAAGATAACAATTAAAGACAGTTTTAGATATCAAGTGATAAAGAAAAATAGATAGTAGCATATATATATATATATATATATATGACTGAGAAAGGGATCTTAGCACTCGAAGAGTTATCGCGATTTCTGTGTTCGTACTTCTCCATTACTTTCGTTTTGTTTTTCGTGAGAGTTTGGTAAATAATTTTATAAAATATATCAGAAAATTGAGTATCCCTGAATATATGGATGACTGAATAAGATGAAAAATTGTTGCTAGATATGAGACAATGCTAACCACATATGCAGGTAGCTGCAGAGGTCAGTGTAACACCCAGCGTCATCTGCAATTTGGAGAAGCACTTTCAGGACACTGAACGAAGATCTGGAGAAGATCAACCAAGATCTACGACGACGAATGAGGATTGTTATTTGGCTCTTTCAGTGCAGCAGCCACACAGGACTGCTACAGCTTCACAGATCTCATGTGAGCTGTATGCTGCCACTGGAAGCCGAGTTTCACGGTCAATAATTGACCGAAGATTTCACGAGAGGGGTGTATATGCCAGAAGACCCGTTGTCTTCTGGCCTGTACACCCCTCTCTTGCTCATTGCAGCACTTTAAAGAGTGCTTTTAGTATGGTGCAGACAACATGCGCCTCGGACCAGTCTTTAGTGGAGCATCGTGCATTTTACATAATTGATGCATTTTTCACACTGATTATCGGCTTCTTATATCTGGAGAGAGAGAGAGAGAGAAATCCTGGGACACTATACATTCCATCCCTTATCAAGAAAATAAATAATAGTATTGGTAATAATATAATAATAGTATTGGTAATAAATATAGGTATCAATGATTTGGCACGCATTGTGTTAGATGGCTCTTATTTAATTATGTATTTGTTGAAACATTATCTAGTTAAACAAAAATGAACCTGTATTATGAAAACGACAAAACAAAAGCAGCTCCCAAGGTGAAAGTTACTTCAGCAATCGTAGATTTGTTGTTCTGCTGACCAAAGGATAAAGATAAATAACAAGCAAGAGAAAATATTGCTTTTCCATAGCTCTCAATAATTATGGATACATCCGAAAGAACATTTCTTCATCCCAATTCCCATTCGTAAAAATTGTTATCTAATAGTTTCCTAAAATATGATGTTAGATTTCTAAGTCTAAGCATAGCACCAAATGCAAAAATTAAAAGATTTGTAACTGTTGTCTTACGACGCTTTCAACAGTACGAAACGATTGAAAAAGGTTAGCAGCTTGAATGCCTTCATTAGCAATTGATACCTTGCGGGCATTCCACTATGGTGCAAAAGGTGACAAATGGTATGTGTGGACACCGATTGTTGTACAAAAGAACGGATTTGCTGTGCTTAATCGTCCCTCTTGCATCTATCGATTACAGATCCTCATCACTAATACTTGGTTGCATCCGATAGGTACACCAATTTTTCAGAAGGATAATCCGCTTTCTCAAAAGACAATAGTTTTTTCTTTTTTCGATCGAACTCAGAAACGTGTTCGAATGACACTTGTATTCCTTTTCGAGGCATACTGAAGCTGCTCACGCGAAACAACAGCACATAAATCAATTCCAGTACTTAAAAACGACGTTCTATTCTCCCTTAATATAGCGCTTGTTGGTAGTGCTACAGGCACCCATGAAGTGCATTTGCGCTGAAATGCTAATCGTTTTGCATATCCCATCACAGTATACGAAACTATGAAAATTTCGCGTGGTTTGGTTGCTTCCTTCACGATATTGCTTTTTGGTTCGCCTGCAGTATATTAAAAGGAAGCAATGCCTTTTCCTAAAAAACATCATCGAAGCCCACGTTTAATACTGATACTATATAATACCTTGTCTTCACAGTTATTTGTAGTGACCACAGTAGCCGAGTGGTTATGGTCGAGAGCTTATGACCGTGATATTTACGTCAAGTTGTGCGTTCTGTCGTATTGCCACTAAAAAGAGCAATGGGACAGAACGCACGACTACAAGGCTGTGCACGAATGAACACTTGGTTCAAAATCATCGCGTTGAGATGGTATGAAAGTTTTGAGATTTTATAATTTTATCTTACGTTTTTAACGGTAAAAAACAATGTCATTTTGCGTTGCTTTCCCCGGAAATTCGCTACATTAAGTATATAACTATAATACTCTTTTCCTTCTGCATCTTCAGTTACTTTATCCATGAACGAGAAACATGATTTATTGATCGATACAAAAACAGAAATACAACATAACCCGCCTCTGGCACAAAAAATAATAAATATTAATAAAATCCTTAAAAAAATGGAGTATTTTCATAAAGGAAAGATAAGGGGGATATATACTCAAATAGTGTGCGATTATTTCGTAATTGTGTTGAACCAGACGATGTGTAACATACAAAAATTACATCTTAATTAAGAGACCTAAGAGTTGATGAGTTATGTTTGTCTTGTACTTATTTTTTAAAATATCTTGACAAATAAATCACCCATTTATTTATATATTTTGTAATTGTTTTCAATGCGAAAAAATATTCATGCATTCCTCATAATTTTTTACGCAATTTTATTTATATTATTTATGTTCAAAATATAAATTATTTTCATATACTTTTATCGCTGAGAAGAATTATATGAAATGTATTATTATTGTGAAATTTATTTTAATATACCGGCTTAAAGAATTCCCATTAATTTACCAGTATACCAGCTTTGTTTTAAAAGTTTAATGAATTACCGATTGTAATCGGTAAATTTACAATCACTATTCATAACCTTTGCTTAATTGAAAAAGAGATTCATGAAACAAAAACACATAAAACTCTTTTATTTTGGAATATCTATAACCCCAAATAAAAAAAAAGTACATCACGCTTTTTTTTCCTCCGAAAAGTAAAAGGTGTCGAAGATTAGAGTTCAACGTCAAAGAAACTTCTCATTTATTTAAACATACGATTGGTTCTTTCAATTTCAACTGTTGTACCTTTGACTCCACGTCTCAGTCCTCCCGACTGCTCATTACTTGTTTTTATAAAGGGTCCGACCTTTGTTCGGATCGTGCCGAGCCAGTCTCTCTCGCTGTCTCCCCCACCGTCTAATAGCATAGTTGCAGTCACAACTACAACCTCACAGGTAATACCCGGAATCTGCGTAGACGTACGACCACACATACTTTTCGGTACTCCTTGGGGGGCGATCTACCGCTATTTGTGATTCATCTTAAGACTGGTATATTTTCTCTGATGATCTCAATACACAGGTTTTCAAACAAAGAAAACAACAAATATATCCATTTCAAATACAACAAAATTTTAAATAGCTAAATTATTGAATTTAATACAAGGATGGATCAAATTAACGAGACACATTTTCGAAAGATATTTTCTACTTATCAAATATAAACCAATGTTATTTTTTACATATCCTCCTGAAAGATCTACACGTTTTTTTCCATCATGTTGGGAATTATTTTTTTATTCCTGAGTGATTGCTGATTGTACTGAGATCGTGATTGCTGATTGTACTGAGAAGCAAGTCAAGGGTTATTTCCGACGAATCTCGTGATTTTGAATCTCGATTCAGTGACTATAACGCACTTGAGCTGGCTCCTCTCACTCTCACTCCAAACTTCCACATCACTACAACGGCAAAACTTGGGACCTGGTCGAGATTTAATATGTATCAGTCCCTCTACATGGTGGATCTTTAGTGACATCAAGAGTCGAACCCACGACTCGACGAAAAGAACGCTAGCCGCGAGTCTTCGAACCTGACCACTTGGCTACCGCCACCATGTACAATCAATAGAAGTCAGACGTGTATGGAAATTATTGCGCAAAAAATCTTCTACTTATTCATTCGGTTGAAGTTTTCTTCCTCGTAATGCTGTTTTGGGGGATCAGAACTATGGGGAGGGTGGTTTTCTTTAATTTTCATTATGTCACATCTGTTGTGTGGGCTCTTGCATTGTTGTCATGCTTTTTTGGGCCGATATACTATTTCACCCTTCTCCAAATCATTGTGATGATTTTGATAAGTAAACCGAGTTAATTGTGCGTTGCGAAAAAAATCGTGGAACTCATCGTGACATGAGCATTTCGCAAAACTTCCCTTAATTAATATTTGGGGTTTCATTCTGACTTTATATTTAAATTCCTAACTTCTTTCCAATAAAATGAAACGTGATGATGCAAATTTATTAATTTTAAGAAGTGGAGTGGCTTGATTAATCGAGTCTTATAGAAGTGACAGAGAATTGTAATGGTGATAGGAAAAGTGCTTATATGAAATGTGAGGGTTTTTTTGTTCCGTGTCTTCATGAATTGTTGAGATTGGGTTCCAACGCTGTCTGGTTGATTCACTATTTGGTGGAGTTATTCGCATCGCATTCCGATAGGTATATTCTTTGTTATGTTTCAGAAGTTGTTGGCATTCGGGATTCGCAACAAAGAACTTGAAACTGGGTGAGAGCATTTCCTTCATTAGAGAATTTATAAAATCGATTTTGAAACATAATTAACTCATTTAATTACTTTACCTATGCTTGAACTTAAGTTGAAAATTTATATTTGTGATTCGAGTAACATTTAAGATGACAGAAAAAAAGAATTGCGTCCCAACATTACCCTGTGAATCTAAAAAAAAAAAACAGTAGCGAGAACTGTTTCTACAGATTGCAAAGTTTTTGCTTTTCGTGGAGATATTTCACTTTTTGTGCTTCATTCAGTTCTGTACAGACAATAATCATTTACTGTTTTTGATAATATCCAAAAAAAAAATCATTATGAAACATATTTTAAACTAATACAAATGTTGACTTTTTATGTGTCTTGGACCCCTGTGACGGATTTGTTCTCCGTCTGACGCCTTTTCTTGATACTGATGGATTAAAATTTAAAAGGAATCCTGTCATTTATATTGATAAGTATTTTTAAAAAATAAGTACAATGTACAAAACTAGGCATTTTTTCGCGTTAAATATTATATATATATATATAATTAAAAGAAATTTTAGAATTTCGTTTGGCTTTGTTGTATATGTAGTAAAATCCGAAAAATATTTGATTTAGGAAAATATGACTCTCACTAAACGGTATTGAAATCAAAATGGGATGTTAATGTTAGATATTTTTCTGTTTTAAAAAGTATTCTCAATTTCAATTCTATTATCTGACATTAGGCTCGTCATCATCACGTGACCGAGGTTCAAAATTGCCAGGTCCGTCCTCAATAGCCCTCGTGTTGCTTCCAGTGTGAAATCAATAAAAAACAATCAACCGTCAAAATTGACACTATTTCTTGGAGATTTTCACTTTTTTCACTTCATTCAGTTCTGTACAGACAATAACCATCTGTTATTTTTGATAATATAAAAAAGTTATTATGAAATATGTTTTGTCGCCGCGGTAGCCTAGCGGTCATGGTTTCGGATTCGTGAACGGCGGTTTTCGTTCAGTCGCGGGTTCGATCCTTGGCTGTCAAAGACCCGTCATGTAGCCGGGGCTGATGCACGTTAAATCTGTCGCGGCCCAAATTCTTCCCATTGACGTGGTTTGGAAGTTAAGAGAGGGAGGTGCCGGTTCAGGTGTCGTCCTCGTCACTTGACCGATGTTCAAAATTACGAGGTCCTTCACCAATAGCTCTCGTGTTGCTTCTAGTACGCCGTTAATAAAAACTAAAATGAAATATGTTTTAAACTAATACAAATGTTGACTTTTTATGTGTCTTGGGCCCCTGTCTGACGGACTTGTTCTCCGTCTGACGCCTTTCTTAATACAGATAAATTAAAATTAAAAAGGAATCCTGTCATTTATATTGATAAGTTTTTTTAAAAAAAAAATGAAAAGTGCAATGATCGAATTGACCGCAAAATTGACACTAGCCAAAAGCAACCTTAATCTGTTTTTTTCGTAATAAGTTGCTGTAACCTTTAATGCCCAAGTCGCTAGTAACATTACGAGTGGATCTTAGCTTCAGGTCTCACTTCTTTCTATGACCTTTATGTAGAAATTATTAAGATTTATTTCCGTTCAATTCAAGTATGACGTTATAAAACTCGGGGAGCTTAGTTTTATTTCTGTTTCTTAAGATTGGTTCAAAATTATGATGTTTATCACCATCAGGCCATGTTTAGCTCGAATAGAAGTTACTCAAACAAAATCAAAATAAATTTTAAAATCTGAAGAAATAATTGTTTTGGAAAAATTACTCATTCAAACTTTACAGTTTAATGTGATTCCTCTTTTTTTTAAAAAATAATAATAATAATAATAATAAGTTTCTTATTGCACTCTTGTGGAATAAAAATATACTCTGATCAAAAAATTTTCCACTTAACGGCACGTGACACCTTTCAACCATTGACTCCACAACGCGTCGCGTCTCTCAGTATTGACATTTGATTACCATGGATCAATATTTAATTTGCTCTCACCTGGGCCTTTGTGAGTTTTCTGTTACTAAGCATTTGGGACTCTTTCACCCGAAAAGTATACGGAGGCATAATGGGAAGAAAATGAATTCCCCAACATACGGGAGTGTCGTTCCTTTACCAGAAGGTATCCATCATTTCTATCCACCGCAAAAACTCCTCCAGAGTCTCCCATCGTTCCCCTGTGGGTCCTCCATCATCGCTTACCACCTGCCGGCTGAAGATTTTTATTCATTTTTTTGCTACCTTTCAGTAATTTTTTCCCTTCTTTTTCCCCTTTCATGTCCATCCGCCGTGTTGTTTTTCCCGACCTGTTACCCATTCGTGACATCTCCATTGCTTCCCAGCTGTGGAATTGAAGAGGGTGGTATGGATGTGGGATTCTCTCTTCTTCCCTATTGAATTACATAGATGAGTGAAATATTGGAGAGGAGGAAAAAGGGGTTTGTCTCTGGGATGTAAGGAATTTCTGAGGTCTGGACTAGATAGATGTGATGAGTGAGAATAGGCGCATAGTGTCTTGTAAGTACTCATCGACGTCGTAAGAGTTGAATATCACCCAAACTATAGATGTTATAGTAGTAATTTATTTATAGCTTTTTTTCCCCTCTCAGCGTGAAAAAAATAGACACAAACTTGGTAACAGCAATTTTTTCAGGAAAATGCAATATATTTTGTATTAGGTGTGTTATAAATTCTTATTTGTATTTCTTGATTTTCTAAATTCATATGATTATCGTACACAAATCGTTTATCATATACTTCCATCTTGAAGTTAGAAACATTCACTAAGAATGTGCAGTTTGATTTTTTTTAAATTTAAATTTAAAAATAACTCAATTTGTCAATGAAAGTTCAGGAGACAAAATATGAAACATATTGCATTCATAAAAAAAGTAGAGCAATTCAAACTAAAATATGCAATCGTCTACATATATTTTAAAAGTCAGATTATTATAATCCAATATTTAAGCATTTTTATTCGAAACATATGACACAGATATTCACTCTCTCTCTCTCTCTGTGTATATATATATATATATATATATATATATATATATATATATATATCAGTGAAGTCAAATTATAATACTAATATTTAAGCATTCAAATACTCTGGAAAAAAATATCTGAAATTGTGTAACGATCTTTGATATATGGTGTAAGTAACCTTAATATACATATTTTTAGTAATGCCAGTTTAAACTTTAAATACTAAATAGTAATAGCAAATAACTGAAGATGGAAAATAGCATTTTGAAAAGCTATATAAAAAAGAATTTCCTAAAGAATTTATGGAAAAAAATATTATCCAAACAATTGAGTAATATATCTTTATTTGTTCACATGCAATAGTATTCCTTAAGAACAATATTTTTCGAATATATTTTGCAATACTACTATTTGTATAGAACGGTGGATAAAATAGAGTTTCCTAAGCTGTAAATCAATATTGAGAAATAAAATTCTTTTGAAAAATATTTTTAGAGTTCTTAGTACAGATTTCGTAAGCCTTTGTTTCAATTTAAAGAATCGATTTTATTACGACAGTGTATGTATAAATACTTCATTACTTTTGAGATTGTTAAATGAGAATAAATCCAGTTTGCTGGTAGAATATGATTAGTTCTCCTACAATCCATGAAATCATTGATGTTTTTCTATCTGTTTGAATAACTTTCTTTTCTTATGTTAATTTGTTTATGATATTCAAATGCTGAAAAATATGTTTATGATCTTAGAATTAATTTATAAACATCATTTTTCTTCCTAAGAAGATAGGGAAATCCAATTTATGTAAATGAAATAATAAATTAAGGGAGAGTGAAGAGCAAAGAGAATTTTTTTTTAAAGAAACATGGCTAGATATATAGATGGTAAAAAAACAATTGTAAAGAAAAATCTCTCATCACTATACATAATTAATTGTAAAAAGATGAGTAAAAATAACTTTCTCAATTTTCGAAAGTAAGAGTTATTTAATAAAGTAAGAGAGGTAACGCAAATAAACTAAACGAGCATTTTATTTTTAAAGTGAATTATTTCATATTCATTTTATGTTTATGTAATATGTATTTTAATATACAAGAAAGAAAGATATTATGGTCTAATTAAATGCTGTGTTAGAGAAATCATTGAATAAACATATAACTGTAAAATTACGTTTTGAAACTTTACACAAGTTTGTTCATCGGTATTCGATTGCTAAGTGATTTTGTGGGGATTATAATCAATGAATAATTACTAAAATTGAAATTAAAGTCCATGATCATTAATCATAACGTATGAATCTACCCTCCTTTTTGAGACATAAAATTATTTTCCTTAAGTCACTATTGGAAAAAAAACGAGTTTCTACCTTCATCATTTATTCTTTCTTGAAACCTTCCGGTAAACATTTCAACTGTTCCGATCTTTTTCAGGTTCTAAATACGGTAATTTTTTAATTTAATCGTACGTAGTAGAGCAATTCTTTCTTCTTTTTTTTTAAGGAAACATTTGAGTGTTTCCGTTACTCTTTAAATCCGACTTGGAAATCTACTTTCCCATCCAAATAGGCACCCAATCCTTTTTTATTTCCTCCGCACACTGTAGCCAAAGGTTCAAATTGTTGAAACTCGAGAGAACAGGGGAGGCTTGGAAAAAAAATTGTCGATTCAGAACCAGTTTCCTCCCTTTTCCTTTTATTTCTTGATCCATCCTTTACAAAAAGGAAGGGGGAAATAAGAAGAGAATCTCCAAATGATGGGAACACAACAGAAGCGGACTCAAGGTAAGTAGAAAGGAAGAAGTAGAAAGAAGAGTGGAACTTCTTGAAGTTCAGTAGGGCAGGCAGAGGAACCAGTGACACAAAAGAGAACAACAAAAACTGGTTCCCCGCCGTATTATACCTGTCCCTTTCAAGTTCTCATACAACACAACAGTATAGAGTCTATATTTTATTTTCTTGTTCTCTTCAAAGTTCTGCATCAGTGCTATCGAGTGAAGTGCTTTTTATTTTGCAACTACCCTACTACGAAGCACCGGGTTTTTTATATGCTTCAGAAATCTGCTGGACATAAACAGATAGGTATACAGACAGAAAATTGGCTAAGAATTGAATAAAATATTAAGAGGTTTGAATAATGGATGCCTCATGACTGATGAACTCTTTGTATTTTATTAAATGAAGGAAACATCTGTTACTTCAATTCTACATATAAAATAGCTGGTTTTGAAGTCCCATCTTTTCTTAGACAATCATTATATTTTTTAGATCAATAAGTATAAAAACTGGCCTCACAAAGGACATAATCTACCACCTATTTCTTAGGAAAAATACCAATAATCTAATGTCTCTTTTAACTTCTTTTTGACAAATAATGGCAAATTGATTGTTGAATAATTAATATAATATATATGAATTCAAACAAACCGTGTGTCAAACGCTGGAGTGTTCAAATAGCTGATTCTTTGGACTTCTTGAATTTACGAATTTCAAATGTTTTGTAATCGTGTTAAAAGAAACGGGGTTTGATATTGTTACCCTTGTTGTTTATTCATAACAGCAGCATATGAAAAAGGAATAGCATCAAAAATAGTATTTCTGTGATTTTAAAAAAGAAATTGATAAATTCGATTTATTAATTGTTGTTAATTCTGGTATTCTTTCGAGCCGTTTTCTTGTATATTATGAATTACTTCATGGTAAATAAAATTAATATTTGATGTTATTTGTACAATTTCTTTATTATTCACAAAATACTTTGGCATTATTTCGTTTACAGTAATTTTGTAATATATATACCTCAAGTTGGTAAAACTAAAACCGATATTGAAATAAATAATTTATTTGATAATTATTTTTAAGCATGTAATTTATAGTACTCTGATATACGTATGTGAAAGACTTTTTTCTTCTTCTTAATGTATCGAAAAAAAATTATTTTAATGGTGGATTTATTAGAATTTTGATGTGTCCGAAATTCAAACGTTATTCTACCAAGTATATTGCTAATTCTTGATTGCCTATGAGAAAAATAACTATAATTCTAGCAATAAAACAAAAATGTAATACTTTATTAAGACATCATAGCACCTTTTCAAGTATTATATATGGCAATATCGATATGAAAAAGATCATTAAAGCATTGCCTCTTACTAACATTGCTTTCCCTTTTTCCGGAGACTGATCCTAGACCTAATTAGAAGATGTAAGACCTTTTCAAAGCAATCTAATCCTGGATTATTACTGTTATTCCGCAATGTCGAACAACATTCTGAAACAGCATTAATACTTTTAAATTGAACTTAGAAAACATTTTATGAATATGTTTCTTACTTTTCTTTTGTAGTATTTAATGTTATATTTATGTCGTGCCTGATAAAATGCCCTGACCCTTTGTTAAAATTATTTTTTTAAATAATACTTTTCTAATTATTTTCAATAATAACTTTTCTTCTTCAGAAATTTTATGCTAACAATTTTTTAAAAAAATATTTCGGCATGATAATCAGTATTGCTTATCACTCTTAACTTATCATTATATGAATAATTTTAATACACACACACACACATATATATATATAGTATATATATATATATATATATATATATATATATATATATATATATAAAGTGAGATTAAAAGTTCCCATGTATTTATTTACTTTAAAATCCTGTACTTCTTCATTTGCATCCTTGTTCCATCGTTCATATTGTAATGAATGCAATCATAATTCATTCGTAATCATGATTTATGTTAACCTTAAGTTGATCCTCGCCTGAGTGTGACGTCATCAGAAGTGCACTTGTACATCCGGTTTTAGATTCCGTGATGTCAGTTTCAGTTATTTTCTTCTCCGCGGATATACTACACGTTTCCACACTGAGCGCGATTCTGCTTGAGGAATTTTAAAGTTGTTAAGTTTTCAAAGATTAAAATAAATATATTTTTGATAAACTGCTGATTGACTCAAACCAGTCACACAATACGTCTTACAATATAACTGTTCACAACACTCCCGGGAACAGTTTTTTAAAAGTCCTTTTATATGTTTCGTCGCATTTTCCATAACTTTTTGTGAATGTGAATCAGAAAAGCGGTGTCCTTTCAATTTCATTCTCGTCGTGAAACTGGAAGCCAGTCTGATGACGTTAGGTCGGAAGAGTTGTGAGACTGTTCCAAAATTGTAACATTGTGCTTGGTAAAGTGCTTTTCCACGGTCAGGAAATGATGTGCTGGGGCACTGTCATGCAACAAAATTCAATCGAATCCTGCCTTCTTTTCAGTCGTTTTCGTTTGGGTGTATCTCGAAGCTGTTTAAGGATTGGCATTATACGTTCTTTGTTGATAGATGCTCATCTATCCGCTCGAAATTTATCAAATCCTTTCAACATTTTTGTCTGGGGTGGAAGATGATAGGTGCCCACTCCGAGGATAAGTGTCACTCATTCCTTGAGCTATCTTGAAGAAAACGGTTATGTGACTTTCGAACTGCTGGTGGGTTTTTTTTTCTCATCATATTGTTCCCATATGCTCTTCAGCTTCTCAAGGATTTCATATGGTCCACCAAAAGTTAAGAATTTGATGTTCTGAAGGCGAAATATCAAAATTAGACTGAAGCAAACATCGCCTTATGAAAATCAAGGTATAACTTTCAACGACAGTAATGAAAATGGTTTACAGATGGCTTAACGCCTTCCGGCGAACTTTTTTGATGCTATTATATGCATATATATGTAATGATTTCTGTTAAATTTAATTTAATTTTCGAATTTTTCTTTTACTTTCCACGCTTCTAGTTGGAAATTCGTCTTATTTTCTAATACAAATCCATTCGAGCTTTTAATTTATGTGATCATACACAAAAAAAACTTGTATTAGTCATCAGTCTCCAACGGATCCAAACCCGTAGGGATAGTCGCTACTAAGCTCTTTGTCTGCAGCTAAAATACCTAAAAATTCCTAGTCTAATACCACGTGATCTTAAGAAATCCTTCTATTTTAATTCCAAACAGGAAAAATTTCTTCCTCTTCGGACTTACCCATGGGTGCGAATAGACGCACGTCCACCGTTACTATAATATCTCGCGTATTATATCAATACACTCATGAAGCTCTGAAAAATTTACAGTTCCTTCATTGTACCACGAACGAATAGAAACACTTTTACAATGGGCAATAGTTATTGTTTAAAATCTAAGGCATACTATATATATTTGAATTTTTTATGACTCTTTTCTCTTGAGATATACTTTGTATTTCTTGGTAAAAAGTTATGTTTGTTTTAACTTCGTTGTAATATTTAAAATTATTGGTTCTATTTTTGTTTCGTGAACTAAAATCTTCGTGTATAATATGTATTCTTCGATGCCTTTATATTATATTTGAGTAACTTAAGAGCTCTTTTTACTTTATAATACTTTGTGTATTTTAAATTTTGATATTTTTAATTGATTGGTTTTGGTTTTTTTTTTTTTTTTAATTATTTTTACTGATTGTTTCAATTAATTCCGTAATATATTTACAATTTAATAGATCTAATATTTTAATTTTAACTTTGGTTTTCATTAGTTATAATTTGTTATTTGATATGATTTTATATACATGTTAAAATTATGTCTATTTAAAACATTATATATGTGGGATGAGATATTTACTGAATTAAGATTACTATATTATATTAACTTTAAATATTTAGTTAAAAACGGACAAAACATTTAGAGCAGTACAAACTATAAGATAACATTAAAAAAAAGAGAGATAAACATGAATAGTCTGCCTTTTGCTATCATTTCAAAATATTTATCTAACACTTTCACATTCTGTGTCAGTCACTCACTGCTTTCTTCTGTACGTGATGGCTCCAGCTATTCTTCACTTCGCTTCGTCCGTTACATGGTATGGGGTGCTCTATAAGTTAGCCGGCTTGTGTTGCCATTCATATGTGTGTTTGTGAACGTACATGGTTTGTAACAATTTCACATAATTAAAACTTTCTTTGAAAGTTAACTTATGAATTAGAATGCTGAATATACATTTCCCCCAACTCTTATGTTTCTTTCTTAAAACTCTTGGAACTGTAAAATAATATGTGATTTAAAAAAGAAAAAAAAGTTATATTACTATTTTTCTTATTAAATGTTAGACTTTGGTTTAAAAAAAATAGAAGAACAGTTTCATTAAGATTAACCTGAAATATCTCAAATACTTTTTTTAAAAAATTAAATTTTCATTATCTTAATTTTCGAGCAAGTTTTTGAAAGCTTCCAATATGCAAAATTCTTTCTAATTTCAAAGAATATCGTTCTGATTAGCATAATAAATTTAATTAAAATATCTAATTTCTCATTTAAGAATATTTAATTTTTTAACTACCTGTACTAAAATTTTTTTTAATTATTCATTTATTAAAGGATTTGATTTTAAATTTTAATAACTTTTTTTAATATTCATGATTGAAATCTCTGAATTCTCATTTGTAATTTAAGAACTATATTATCCCATTTCTAAGAAAAGAATTGTAAGAAAACATTAGTTATGAAATTGATTCTAAAGCACAGGTTTTTTTTTTTCATATTTTAATTATTATAGTTATTTAAACAGTTAAATTTCGAAAAGGTTTTTTTTTTTTCTATTAATGTATAAAATTGCTCTTAATTACTTTTCCCCCCAAGATTATTGATATTTGGTGTATTAAATTATAAATTTAAGGGTCTTTTTTTGAACTTTTACATTTTTGAATGTTTCCAGCTTGTTTGATTTTATATTGGGAGAATGCTCCGCTTTTTAAAAATAGACAACTAAAATGAAAAAAATATTTATAAAAAGAGATAGGTACTATTCTTTAAATCTTCGAAAAACTCATTTTTCTTTTTAAGTTAATTTCGATATCGCTTCTTAATTGTCGATTTATCTTGCAGGAAGAACTTTGTAAAAATCAAACGTATTTAACATCAGTTTGGTCGAGATTTTGAGAGTTTGGAAAACTTTTTTTTTTCATTTTAATTATTATTTTTTCATTTACGGAAATTTCAACTGCAAAAAGAGAAGTGCAGAGAAAGTTTTCAAAAAAAAAGTTTAAAGTTAAAACAGAAGATATTAGTTCTTCTATCTAAGAAAAGTTTAAAATATTCTTTGAAACAACCGACTAAAACTTCTGCTCATTTAAATGGAGATTATTATTTGCTGATTAAATAATAAAAATATTTGAATTGAAAATATAGAGTGAATAAAGAATTTTAAAAAGTGTGGTTAGTTTGATGAAACGAGTTAATATTTTTCCAAATCAAATGAAGCTTATAAAAAGTATTTGAAATAAAAAAAAAATGAATTTCAGTATCATTTTATTCCCTGTTTTAGTGCTCAAACAGTATTTAGTGATGTGTTTAAATATTTAACTTGATCTAATGTGTTATTCAAATAAATGTTTAATCTCGTACTATGCTTCGTTAAAACACCTTTATACAGTTTTAGTAAATGTTTAATGATGTGCTATTGATCTTTATTTGTAAAGATACGCTACATTTTAAATTAAATACTGTTTGATCATTATTTCTCACTTCGCTAACACACTTTTTCAAATATCTAAAGATTTTATTCTTCAAATTTTATATTTCTTTGATGATTTTATATGCCATCATCGTCATATTTGACTCAACAACCCAGGGTGTGGGCCAACGCCTTCTTTAAAGATTCCTCCAAGATAACCTGTCTTTTGCCACAGTTTGCTAGTTCCTCTCTCCAATCACCTTAAAATCTGATTCAACAGAATCAAGCCATCGTAGTTTTGGTCTTTCTCTTTTCCAGTTTTCATATATATTGTGTTGTAATTTAGTTTTGCAATTTATCTTCGAATCGGTTGTAGCTAAATGATTTCAAACCTAAAAACATAAAGTTCCTAAAGGGAAAAAAAAAAAAATGCTTATCGAGTTTCGAAGAAAAATGATGCCTTTTATTCTCGTGAGAATCCCAAATATTTTTCCTTCTATTGTCATGGATGGTAAAATAATAGCATAATTAGTTGTTTTTTAAACGGCCCCTCAAACAGTTTTTTTCACGAACCTTGAAATTCCACTCTAAAGTTGGAACTCGTGCATATTGAGTTTTAAATGCCAGTAATCAAGCTTTCTCCGTGCATCACTGGATCCTTTTCATAAACCTTTTTTTTTTCCCTTGCAATCCTCCTCCAACAAGTTTCTTATGCAGTTGAGAGAGCAAAATGCTACCTATGTTTTTTCTTACTTTTTTTCTTTCACCTTTGCGAACTTTTGCGAACAACAGAGAGAGAGAAACGTAGCTGCAGGGGGTGCCTCTAAAGCACCTTCGGGATCGGGTGAACGAACAGTAGCCTCCTGTTTGACCTCCCTATTTTTTTTTTTTCCCTTCTTCTTTTTCTTTTCTATTTTTTTCATTTCTTTCTTCTGCTTTTTTCTACCAGCCACCTTCTTGTAAGACGTTGCAGGTGGTGGATGTTTTACGTTGCTGTTACACAACTAGTCGTTTTCGTTACGCAAAAAAGTTGATTGAATTACGACAGACGCGTCGAGGGCTGTTGATGAGCATTACTTGATGACGATATCTTTGTTATGAGATATCCTTCCAAATATATATAATGAGATTCTTTCGAAATGATTTGAGTAACAATCTGAGGTTTGTCTGCAAATCCACCGCCTTACAAAAACGCTTAGAAGGAATATTTCAAATTCATATTTACAGTCGAACTCAATATAGTGAATTTAAAGGTTCCACGAACAATTCTTTAGCAATTTCGATTAACAGAAATACATTTTGAAAATTTTTTTAACTGTTTCTTTCTAAAAGCAGTTACGTTTAGTTTATTTTTAGGGATAATCAAGATTATCAAAAGAAGCTTATCTTTAAAAAAATATGTGTATATTTATAAGTATGTATGCAATTTATAAATTTACTAATTGGGTACTAAAAATTTAATGTTTGTGTACAAAAAAGAACGAAATTTATATTCATTTTTGAACAAAGTAATTCTCAATATGTTGTCGTGAATAATCTTTTGCTGAAGCCGTTTCAAAGTAATGTTCACTTTAATACAGAGAGGTACACATTTCTTCTGGAACGTTAGGAATGAATCTCGAGTCATGTTGGACACATTTTGGAATGTTTCTATACTTGTTTTCTTGATGGTTTTTCAATTAATTCATCTTTGTTACCATCACCATCTATGGGTTCAACTTATCAAAGCAATCATCTAACAAGTCCTGATCGTTGGGATGATCAGCCGCAATAAAGTTCTAGTTGAAGTGTAAAATTTGAATTCAAAAATCTTTTGTCATATAAATATTTTGCTTGATACATATAGAAGTTGATTTTATTGAAAAAATTCAAGGTTCGTGAAAAATAAAATTCGAAGTTTAAAAATTTTCGATACATAGATGTTCAAAATATAGAGGTTCGATTGTACATCGTAAGTCATTCGAATAATTGTAAGAATTTCGAAAACTTAAAGGGCACAGAATTGTGACTATATGAGATTTATATTTAGATATATTCCAGCTAAAAATTTGTAAAAGGATCATTAAGAGAGAGAACAGTTAAAAAGTTTCAAAAGTTTCTTGAATGTCATGAATTCTGAGATCTGATTTTGAATTTACCAAATTGTGAAGACAGTAAAATAATATTCAGATTTATGTTATATATATCTTGTAAGTAGTTCTACGTCATAGAAGGAATATTTAAAATTGATGTAACGGATATATAATCACATACAATTCATATTTTAATTCTTCAACTTAAATGCATATGAAAAAGAATATCGAGACACAAAAAATATAGAAAAATGTGCAACGATCTGATATTTATCTTTGATCCAACAATTTGGAAGGCATAGGAAATCAAATCTGTTTTTTTAAACAATTGAATTAATATTTTTCAAAAAAGAGAATCTTAAGATGCCATGCGCCAAAGATCTATATTTGAAACGCTTAATTTAATAACCATATAAAATCTATATTTTAACCCTTCGACATGAAAACACATAAAAGAAGAATATGATGGGACAAAAAGTTTTGCAGAATTTGAGTAATGGTCCAAAACTTGTCATTAATCCACCAATTTGGAAGGTATAGAAAAATAGTCTGTTTTTTTAAGCAACTGAAATTTTTTTTTAGAAAAACAAAAGGAACTTCAGATGTTATACCAAAAAAAAAAAATGTAAATAACAGTATGAGATCTATATTTGAAATGCTTAATTTGGGAAGCATGAAAAGAAATACATTAAAATAAATTTTAGAAAACCGTAAAAGCAGCAACAATATTTTTTTAAAAAAAAATACTTCAAGTGAAAAAAGATTTTTAAGATCTATATTTGAGTTCCTCAAATTTCTGGCGTTGTTGTTGAAAAGAGACGCCGCAAGATTATGTGAATTCTCTGGATACAGAACCTCCCGAACTATCTGTGGGTTTTCGACCTTCCGAACCGCATTGTCGTTTGCGAATTACCATCTTTTTGTCACCTGGTTTTCATGAGTGAACTTAAACCGTGGTAGTCGCAAAATGAAAAGTCAGATCTTAACTGGGGTTGATCGAGGACGTCCCATCGATATACGCAGTTGCACACTAGGGAGGGTATTGTCGTGCAACAGAATGCCTTTGGGAAACATGCAACTCCATAGATTCTTGATTTCCTTTTTCAGTTTGTGTATGGTGACGTAGTAGGGGGTTGCATTAACTTTCTAGGAGACGTGTGAGAGCAATTCCTATGTTGAGATAGACAGTGCTACCACTACCTCATGCGTAGAGATCCGCCGATTCTGTCTCACCAGATAGTTGACCACAGAAATTTTTTCTTTAATAATGACTATTTGTGCATTGTCGTCAGTCGTGGCTTGTCCTTTACGAAATTTTCTGCTCCATCGAAACATTGTAACAGAAAAGAGACATTCCATCCCGTATACATTTTTCAAACTTCGTTAAAACTCAACTGGACTCTTATTTACCGCAGTAAAAAATTAACGACTGCTCGTTGAATCTGTTTGAAGACGACTTTGGTAGCGATCTCATAGCTTCCTTGCAATCACAGATACAACAGACGTGTTCCGACAATACTACATACTTTCCAACCATGCAACAACACCCTCTTTTGGCACATGCACAGAGTTTTGTGTCTTCAGGTGACGGCGCATTCATGATAGTCCCCTTTCATTTGGGCAAACCTTATATATTCGATATATAGATACTAGTTTTACATAGATTTGAATATTAACATATTAAAAATGTTATTATGAGAACGAATTTTTGTTTTTATTGCGTGTTTCAAATTCTTCTCATTTTAAAATTTTCTGTTACGTTTTCTCTTATAGAGAAAAAAAAAATGAAAAATTATTTTTATCTAAAGAATAATTTTTCAAACAAAGTTTTAATAAAATATTAAAACAAATTGAAAAATATCTTTGGCCTTCTAAAATGGAACAAAATAATCTTTTTTTTAAAAAAATTACAATAGACTTCTTTAAAAGGTATCCAACCCCATAAAAAGTTTTGTTCTTTTTCATATTCTCTTCTATCCACCAATTTGTTATGAAGTAAACATCAAAATTTATCTCACAAAAAAAAAACTTTGAATAACTTTCTGGGAACAAGAAAACATTTTGCGCAATTTAATACATTATGTATGAAAAATGAGGATCCATCACCATGATCATTAATCAAACTAGTAGTATGCCTAAGATCAGAGGTGTTGTATACAGGAACAGTTAAGGACGAATAGTTAAAGGAATATTAATTGATTCCAGTGCATAATAGCATCACTGACATTTATCTAGTTTTTAAAGTGATTGGCAAACTGTCAAGAAATTTTATTCTCTGAGCGTATTGTAACAGGACGCCAAGAAAACGCAGGAAAATGCGAAAAGTTCCTTGATATAATAATGATATCGTTGTATAACAATGATTTATTCCATGATTTTCGAGTGTGTTTTATATTCAAGCGATGATACAAATATTACCGGAACATTTTTACTCTAGCTGAGAGTTTTATAATATGTGACATGTTGATTTGACACGTCAATTTATCTTTATAACTTAATTATTTTCACGCTGATGAATGACATGATGTTTTTCCCTCCCAAAAAATTCCTGTTTTCCATTAAACTAATTGTTAAGGAAACATTTATTTACTTTGAAATTTTGAAAACCGCACTTGTAATTTATCTAAACTTTAATTATATGACATAAATTATGAAACTTCTGGATTTTTTTTTTCTTTTACTTTTTTGAAGAAATTAATTATTTCATTATATAATTTTTTACCATGCTGTTCTCCTTATTCGATGTTTAAGTTAAATATTGAATAATTGTAAATAATACTCGCGGATTGCTCATTAAAAAAAAAAACTCTTCAAAAATTAAGTATAGTTTTAATTATATTTCCAATCTACATATGTTTTGGAGTTTAAACGCGTAGTTTAGTTTTGTTCAAAGATTTTATAAACATTGATTTAAATCATAGATGTTCAGAAAAACCAATTTTAGATGTAAAAATAAATTTTAGATGCACTTAAAAAACGCGAGATAAGCATTCAGAGGGTTAAAAAGGATAACGGATTCATATCTCGATTTAACCAAAGATCGTCGGGTAAAAATAAAATGGATGTGGCTATACAATCGGTTCATGAATTCTTCACATACACGTCATCGAAATTTGAACGAAGAGAAACTGACCAAGAGTTGACGTCCTCTGCGTCTGACTGTTACTCAATGTTCGGTAAAGTTATATGTCAATATTCCGAGGAAAAGAATGATGTTGTGTGTGTCTCAATTTATGAGGGGCTCTTAGGTTTCAGCTTGCACAGCTTTATGTCCTTAAAGATCCCATCCACCGAACATTTTGATATCGTGAACGTAATGTTAATCCAATCGAATTCCTACGACTACCTTCAATCTATATTATTTTATCTATTTAAATGCAAAAAAAAAGCGCAAAAAAACCGATGAAAGTTTCTTTTTAAAAATAATTTTACCTTTATTTTAATGATTCGTTTGTGGGTTTTCCGGTCACTGAAAACTGTTCTAAAATATTTTCGAAAATGGGAGGAAAAATATAATTTCTGAGAAACCTCCATTATTTTTTGACCTTTCGAATGCACTTTTTTGCATTCAGATAGATAAAATAGTAAAGATTTGAGTATGATTTTAAAAATACCATAGAATTAATATTAAGTTCACGAAATCAAAATGGTGGATAGATGCGAGCCGTAAAAGCGTGATTGATTACAAAGTGCAATATTTATTATATAATTTTACTTATAATATTATTATATTTTTGTTTCAGTAAAAATGATAAGTTTTTCCCATCAAATGCAATAAAAAAATTCGTGTTTGACAGACCTTGTGGATTCCTTGCGATAATTTGTAAGTAAATGCCTAGGATTCACAATAACAACTTGCAAAGAATCGACTAAGAATTTATTCGTTCTTTAATATGTATTTCATCAAACGTATTTACAACTATAAGCTTAAAAAAAGTAGATAGACCAAAGAGAGATAACAGAAGAAAGCCTTTACTTCAGAGAAACAGAATATAGCATAATATGTAACTAAGGGTAATAAGATGAAGTTTGGAACCATTATAAAATGTGAACCTAAATATAGGCTTCTCTTTTAGACACTAATACTGATTCTTTTGCTATTAGTGTCTGCAGTTTTACATATGAACTGAAGGTTTTTTTCTTACAGTTAAATCTATTATCTCGACTCTCAAATTCTTAGAAAGCAAGTTTTTAAAGGAAAATTACAAAAGGTAATTTGCTTCAGTTCTTACTTATTTGCATTTACTTCAGAAAAGTGGTTTGTTGGATGAAATAGAATTTAGAGAACATTATAAAATCATAAAAAAATAACGTATTAAAATAAGAGATGATCTCAATTTATATCTTTCTGTGATAATAAAATCATCTCAAAGTCTCAGAATTAGTTTATAGAGGAAAACTACGAACGCAGTTTTTTTCCGTTCGTACTTATCTGCATTAACTAGTGAAATCCGGCTCGTTGGAGGAAATAAATTTTAGAGAACAGTATAAAATTATGCTAAATAAGTTCTAGTTATTAAAAATATAAGAGATTTCACCGCATTAAACATTAGTAATGACACATCTAAGGTATTAGTAGAAAATATCTAGATTACTATTAAAACAAAAGATATTTAAGCTATCTATTTCTTTGATGACAAAATCATATTTCATCTTATTTCAAACAATTTCTTTAAGTCGCTAATTTTTCATGACACCTTCATAATCATCTCGAACCGTAAAGAACTGTGGGAACTAAAGATACCACTCATCAAAAACCTATGCCCTAATAGAAAAGGAATGATCCTGTTTCCCACCTACCAAGTCCAAATTAGCTCCCCACCTCTTGCTTCCGTACTTCAAACTCGATAAAAGGTGGCTGTATCCATGGTTGTCACTCAAAAAGAAAGTGAAAATAAATATTGTTCTTCGCCTCAACATCCTCCATGCCCCACCCAGACCAAAAGTAAGCACCACTTGACTTAGCACACCTCTCACCGATTATCCCACACTGATCGATTGCGTAACGAAATTATTTGGACTCGACTTCCACCGTCCATAACTGCATCAGCCAAGGTGAGGCTGGTGGCACGACGGCAAGAGTTTTCACTAATTATATTTTCATTGGTACAGACGATATTTTACCTGGGCGGAGACTGGGGGAATGAAAGAAAAAAATCGAATTATCCAAGCGCCCAGCCCTTTTTGCCCGGCACTTGAAACTGACTTTTCGCAGTGGGGATTCTTTCCTGGTTTGTTGATTTACCAGCGATGGAGTCCTTGGGTACTGTTCTCAATGGTGGTTCGTATTTTAACTTCCAGATCTTTACTTTTTGTTGATGGTGGCTGTGGATAAATAAAGAGAATATATTAAATCAAATGTTTAGTTGTGACGACTTTATAAGATGGAATACGTTTGGTTTTATCAAGGATGAAAAACTTTTTTAATACTTGGAAGTCAGAAATATTTATTTGGGATTGAATTAAATCTTCTTAATCGATTTATTATGTAACGAGATAGGTAACTTATGTACAATCAAGAAGAATCTCTGATTATAAGTGCTTTAAAATGACTTTGATTTTCCGTATTAGTTTTCTTATTATGTGAATTTGCTTCAAAATTCTTCAGGAATAATTACCATAGATAGAGGAATACCAAGAAACTTAAAAGAGTCAATGGGATATTCTGATGATCAATGCATTATTACTATTTTGTTAATTAATAAAATATATATTGTATATATTGGAGAACACTAGATGACTTTATTCTGTAAAATTTGAATTTATTCAAAATGTTATTGAATGAAACATATATATTTTTAAATCCAATTAATAATTGAATATGCTGTAAAATGTTCCAACGCTTTTGAAATGTACACGTTTGAAAGTAAAATGTTCCAACACTTTTGATCCAACACTTTTTGAAAATTTAACTTTTTGTACCTGTCATCAACTTAAAGTTTTTAAAAAAAATGGAATATAAAATTGAAACACATTTGAAATGAAAATGCTCGTTAATTGATATCATAATCTGACTGGATTAACTTGTAGAAAAATCAATACCTTTTAAAATTCTGCTTATTTTTGTTATAATCATTCTCTTTCTTTTTATCCTATTTGTAAATTTTATTTGTTTATTATTTTACCTCTTCAGCTGAAAAATTGTGTATTTATTCTAAATATTTCTTAATTTTAGTCATAAGTCTGATTTACCTGTGCATATTTTATAATCACTCAAGTTAAGAACAATTACGGAAGATTTTCTTTTTTGATATGGTAGTGATTTTGCATTCAAGTTTACGAGTTAATACCTAGCCGCACTTTCTATGTCTTTTCTAGAATATCTTCCCAGGTTGTTAAAATTGTAAACCATCTATAACATTATCAATTTGTTGAGAATTTTTTCCGCGGCTATTATTAAAGTTGGCACTCTCTGTTTATTAAATAAATTCGATTACTTGAACAAAAATTAAGTGCTGATTGTTTAAGGTATATAGTTATCTTTTGTGCAAACATTGAAGATAGATTTGTTATAGATCTAGTGTAGTGTATATATCCATTTAAGAATATGTTTAAGTATTATTATTCCTTGTATAATTAACATCGACGTTTTGTACGAAAACAAAATAAAGCATATATATGCGTGTGTAAAATGTATGTCAGCAAAAAGGTATGACTTGGCATGATGCCAGAATTGATCTTATTTACAGAATTTGTTGCTTCCTTTTTTTTTATATTGACTGCGCAATTTTCCTACACTATTTTTTTTTTCTTTTATAGTAAAAGTAAATGGATTTTCTCAGACGCATTTATTTATACTTTTTATTTTGGGGGTATTCGAATGACTAAAAGTACAAATTCGAGCAGCCTAAATTCAAATTTAAATTGCATTTCGTAACGGAATTTAACTTCGTACATTTCAAGTTTTCAATAGATGTTAAGTTTACTGTAAACAATATATGTATCATGTATATCTATGAAATGTACCCTCAATGAAGGATGTATCGTGTTTTTTTATCTAACTTTTTGAATTGTTGACTAAAAATTTTCTTATATTTATAAGATTTTAGAATAAAAATCACGAATTTCTAATGAAGCGTTTCAAGCAGCAAAAAATTCGATTAATTAGACTGTTTAAACTTTTTTTTTTTTTTTTTTGTTTAATGAAGATTTTTAAACGGATGCTTGGTATTATATCTTTTTAAGATGTTTTTCCCTTCGAGATTTGTTATTATTTTTAAACAATTATATTTAAATAAACTTTCTTTTAGACAAAATATTATAAAAATATTATTATTTTGATTTTTCCATTTGTAATTATTTATACTTAACACATTTAATGAGACTCTTGATTTTTAATGTTGCCTTAACGTAATCATTTTCTTTATGTTAATTATGTTTTTCTATTAAATGAGGAAAGGTATTGGTGTTACTTTGAAATTTTTTAATGATTTTTTTATGAGAGAAATAGTAATTTCTGCTATATATTTTTACGATGAATTATTTTACTCGCGTTCTGCAGTTGCATCTTCAAAATGTGACAGAAATTTTATTGTACTTAAAATTTCATTATTTAAATGAATTCTGGGTTGCAATTAAGTTTAAATATATACTGAAAAAATATTATGTAGATTCAAATATTATTTCCGTTATAGACAAACAATATTTAAAAGGAGCCAATTTGCTCAGTTTAATAAAAATACATTAATAGAAAAAAAAATAAAAGATTTTGGTAATAATTCTTAATTCCTAATATATGTTCCTTTTTCTAGAAAAGAGAGGAACTTTTATTTACACTCATTCAGAAAGTTTGTGTGTATTCAAAATACATATTAACGCACTTGGTTCGAAAGCCTCATACAATTTTTCACTCACTTTTATACTTATATTCAAAAACAGCTCCTTTGATAATTTATCAACAAAACATTGCGACTCTGGAAAATCCTAACTTATAAAAAAGACAGTAATTTTCTCTCAAAGCATCCCATCTTCATAATCCAAAAATAAATAAAATATCAAAATTAAGATGCGATAAGAAAATCTTATAAGTTCTATGCAAAGTTTTGCAAAGAACAAATTTAGCCACCCAAGTTGCGCTTTTTTATAACTATTATTAAATTACTTAATTAATTATAAGAATTAAAGTAAACGATGAATATCGAGATATGGACAATAGTAAACTTTTCCGATATTAAAATTAAAGGAAATGATTAATTATATTAAATTGAATATTATATCAATTATATGTAACTCTGTTTTAAACTTCTTATACCAAAAAGAAAATTGCTTTGTTAATTGATATAGTTTTGCGTGATTCCCTTGATATTAACTCAGATCTTAATTCATGCAAGCCAACTTTCTTCACTACATTCAAATCCAAAAGACGGCTTTGTTGGAAGTTTATCATCGAAACTTAGCAACCTTGGGAAGTCATCCCAACGCCATATTTTTCTGTCAAAATATCTCATCCTCAAAATCCGAGGCTTGTGCTGATGACGATAGATAGATGACGCCAGTTAGCCTTTTTACTTTTTATTCTAAGAGGGGGCGGGGGAGTATCCCTCGGGAGTGACAGGTCACATCTCGAATCCCTCTCCTACAGCAGGATCATTTCAGCATCTTCAAAATGGACGAGCAAGGAAAGGAGGACCACCTTTTGTCAGACGGATTCCATGTGCCACCTGCCGACCTTTTCTCGTGACAAGGGATCTTCGTGATTGCTTTTTTCCGACAGTTCCTCCCCCCTTACCTATCCCTCAAAAACCGATCGTTTATAAAACTCCTGCCTAACACCTGGTGCTCTTCAGTGTACCTGCTCGACGATACTTTTCGACGGGGGTTTTTAAGCGATATTTTCGACGTTTTGTGCCGAGATGTGAATAATGTTTTCTAGACGGGGAACTTTTACGCTGTATATTAATATAGCGCAGTAACAAGTTTCAGAACATAAAGAAGCTTTGTTGAATGCAATAAAGATTTTATGTCAGTTTTTGCTATACATTTCATTGAAATATTAAAATAAAAGTATAACATAGAACTCACTCAAAAGTAAAATGAGATAATTGAGATTTTTTTTTTATTTGAAGAACTTTTACATTATGGCAAGAAAATATCACAATACTTGAGCGAAAACAATTTCATTCCATGTGAAAACTACCATTCAATAAAAGGACGCAATATAATGTAATGCTAAATAAGTAAACAAATCTAAGTTTTTCTTACGTAACATTTAATTGCATATTAATTTTTATGAATTATGCGTTATTTAGTCACAATAAATGATGCAAATTATTTTGTTCAGTAACTTTATTATTTTCAACAGACGCCGATAACTTTTTAATACGCGATATAACTGTTAAATAAAAAATAAAAATTATGAATATGAAAATTATATATATATATATATTGATTATTCGTTGTTTATTATAATCAATATATTATTATATATTGATTATTCGTTGTTTAAATAACATTGAATTGTATATCTTGATGATTTAATTATTTTGCTCTTAAAAACCATATTACCGTTAATAAACGCTGCTAATATTTTAAAACGTGTTATAACAGTTATATATAACTTAAAAATAAAAATTATGAATATTAGTTTTTTTATATATATATTTATGCCCATTCTTATTATTAAATCACTTCGACCGCAATTTATTTGTTCCAAATAAATTTAAACTTTATTTCGAATGCAAGAAATTATCCTAATAAGGGTTAATTAACATGTTATGATTGCACTTAATTGCTTTTCTCTCGAGTCTTTTTACTGCTTTGCTTTACTTGATAAAACTCATAATTGGTTTTCATATGACAATGATTTATATTTTAGTTCTGAGTAATTTTTCATGCCAAATATTAGTTTAATATTTTTCTTTCTGTAATAAGTTTTTGGGTTTTTCAAGTCAAAGATATACAATTCAAAACATCTTTAAAGTTTAAAGTGTCAAAGAAAACACACAATGCGATTTCATCAAAATGTGTTGGTTGTAAAAATGATGAAATTTTTTTGAAGTTATTGTTAATTATTTGAAGTAAAGTTGTCTTAATTTTATCGAGGGAATTTTAGAGAATAAAAATATTTTCTGCGGCAACCCATCAACTGAGAAGGCAATGCTTTGAATGCATAAATATATTTTTTAAGGCTGGCATTCTGCATGAATATAGCTCTTAATCTTGAATATAAATTAGGTACTTAAGTGAAGGAGCTTTTTCAAACTGATTAAATATTTTAGTTCGATACATTTTAGAGTGGATAAAGACTGTAGCAGCAAGGTCACGTTAAATGCGAGGGGAAAAAGTTTTTTTTATCCGTTTTAAGTAAATTACTTTTGAGGGAAAATATCTTACTAAATATGCTGGTATTTAAATCATTTATTGCTAAATTATTTGAGAAATAGACTGAGATTTTGGACAGCTATCCAGAAACTATATTTTTGAGACTATAATGTTATAACTTATCGATTAACTAAGAATTATAATAATTATCAAGTAACTTATATGTATATAAGGTAAATGGGTTAACATTTTTTTGAAGATGAAGCATTTCATAAAAATTAGAGTTTGATATTAGAACTTTGGAGAGCAGTGTCTTTATATTTTCACTTATTTACTCTCAAGAAATAACTCTGTGATATCTTGAAATGTTATCATAATGGAATAAGAAAAATATTTTATTTCATTTCTCTTGTTTTAAGAAACTTACAGTTTTAATAGATTTTTCCGCGTGGTATTCGTTTTTTAACGTTATATATACGTCCAAAAAAGAACAATAATAGTGCATTAAAAAATTTGTTTTCTTTGAGTAGAGTGACATATTTTCTTCATTATTTAACTCTAGAGCTGTCTTAAAATTGAATTAAGTAATCGATAATTTCTCCAAATGAAAATAATTAAAAGCACGATTAGCCCTTAACATAGAATATCTAAGTTCACTCTCTCTCTCTCTTTCGAATCCCTCTTAACTCAGTTATTCCTAGTTTATTCTCTAATAATAAAATCTTATCTTATTAAAGCACTTTTTCCGATTCCCACTCTTCTTGTTTATCGCAAATTCGTAGTCCATATGTTGCTTCTAGTGCGACGTTAATAAATCAATTAATCAATTATCACAGAATCAACTTGTATTACTCTAACTAGGAATCATTTCAATTTTTCAATATGTGTGTGTGTGTGTGTGTGTGTGTGTGAGTGTGGGTGTGTGTTAGAGTGAAAGAGTGTGGGTGTGAGTGAGTATGTTTGTGAGTGTGACTTTGCCATATCAACAATAAACTTTGTTGCAATACGCTTTTATGATACGCATAATATAACATAGTCTTCAATCACAGGAATCGTGCTTAATATATAAGTCGACTGACTTATTGGAGACATTATAAGACTTGCTATTTTAAGAAAGAATACGCAATTAGATTATCTGCATGCCATCACTGTTGAAGGAAAGGCAACTAAGCACCCGGCTCGTTTCCATTCATACCCAGGATTACAGCATTCAGTATTCTGAATCATTGCCTAATCTTCAGGGGTGGTGCATCTTAACGGGGATTAGCTTGGGTCCCAGACCACCTGTCCTCCAGGAAAATGGTGACCGAATTTCCTACGTCCTCTGTCACACCTGGTGCTTCCTACACTAGAAGTTGGATGAATAGTGTGGAGAAACTAAGTGCCTTTCTTAAGAAAAGCACAGTAGATGTGCTTTTATAAGACAGGTGGTAATGATAAGAAGCTGCTGTCACTTGGAGTTTTTATATCTATAATGTAATTTATTGTCTTGGCTCAGTAATAATTTATAATTTAGTTATCTTAATATTTATAGTGAATTAATTCAAAATCTTCCAAAGAACCTCTAAAAAGTGTTGTCTAAAGGGTCACAAAAATAAAGAAATATGTCTTTTTAAGGTCTAAATTTTCTTGGTGATGGAATTTCAAAAAAAAAACGAATGTTCAACCGAAAAAACATCAATCAATCTAGTTCCATATGGTGCAAAGCATAACTTTTAGGAAAATCTTGCATCACCTTATAAGTTCCCCTATTCATTAGATTCTGATCCAAAATTACAGAAATCGTCAATATTTGTTTTTGAAAATTCTAGTATATGTGTCAAAGAAACCCATCGCGATTAGTAGTCAATTCAATATTCTCATTTCTAATATTATAAACATGATGAGAATAAAATTTTGCAAAAAAGAAATACACTCAAAGAAGTGTATCAAAGTTAGGGAAAATAACTATGTCTGTTAATAAATAATTATTTAAATATTTATATCAAGGCAATTTAATTCTTAAGAAAATATCCAAATTTTGTTTATCACATTATAACTTTTTCTTAAGATTTTTCTATTTTGAATTATTAATACGCTTTTTACTACTATAGAATCGTAGAAAACATTAAGGGCACATCCATTTGTTGAAATTTTTGATTTTATCATGTAAATAAAATGAACGTTTTCCATGCCAGAAAGATATATGAGTTGTTATACAACAGGATTCTTTGATTAATTATTTGGAACTTAGCAAATTATAAATGCATCAATCAGATTTTTTTTCATTTATATTTAATCATTCAGAATGCGAAAAAAATATGAAATAAGGCTCCTTCGTATGTATTGAAAAACAATTTTTTTTTGATTTTGACTATTATTTTGACTGCAAGATTTTAAATTTTAAGAAAAGGGGAAAAACGGTTTTACTCGTTTTATGCAGACAAAATATTCTATTACCTAGGTAAGATATTTGTATAAAATATTTGTACATGAATTCAGTGGAAATTAAAAAAAACAAGTTAATCTCTATTAAATCAAAAAACGTTTGCTTATGTAAACTATGTAATTAATTTTAGTTTATATTTATGACCTCAGCAACCAATGTTTCCAATCACGTTTTTGATGAATTCGAAATGCTATCAGTTTAACTTTAGAAAAACGGAAAAGTATAAATGAATTATATTCGTACAATTTTAGCTTTTCTGTTTTTTTAATTAAAAAGAAGCATGAGTTTCGTATTTAATTTAAGCAACTATATTTAATCAATGTTATAAACAAAGGTGTTAACATCTCAGAAATATTCGATAAAATATGAGACCTCGGAAATAGCGCGCATTTCTCCAGAAAATAGTACAATACAGAATTTTTTGAGGCAAAGTAAAAGAGAGATTATGGAATGTTGTAAAATTTTATCTCTTCCAATTTATCTTGAGGAAAAGAAATGGTTGGTTCACGGACATCTTAACTTATCAGGTTTGAGAAAAAGGCAAGATTTTGTTCTGAAATCACCAATGGAACATTTAAAAAAAATGTTATAAAAAAGGTTGTACATAATAGTAGGAGGATTACCCTCATTATTGGACAGAAAGAAAGAAGATAAATGGAAGCATTGATATGTTAGCTACGAGAACAAGTAGCAAGGAGGTGTGGGGGGGAAGAACTCAAAAGAATTGTGGCAAGTTTCTTTTTTTCTTTTCTTTTC
>BMAW01055543.1:576055-618388 GCA_019974015.1 Nephila pilipes
TATATATATATATATATATATATTGATTCATAACCAAAACCGATAAAGCTTTCGAGTAATTAAACAAACATTTTCACTGTTCAAAATGTTTAATAAAAGAATATTCCTTCTATTATGCTTAAAAGATTATTCTAACGAATTGAGCTGCAATTCCTACGAAATTCCCTTATTTCAAGGTCGTTAGATTTTTAAAAAATCCAATGTTAAAACTGTCATTTATTAATGTTTCAAAAATAAAAGAAACCGCATCTTTCAAGTATTCAGAAATGACTTGATATATTAATATAAACGTGTAGATAAACGAATATATCCTTTAATCCTACGATGACCATAAAATTTCGAAATGTATTCGATAAATAATTATTTTTTTTCTTCACTTTCAATCAAAAATCCATTTTGTGTTAAAGGAATAGAAGAAGAAATGTAAATATATATTTTATACAAAAGACAATGAAGTTAGAATATATTAGTTTTGAAGCCTTTTTTTTTCTGAAAAATATTTTATATTTTAATTCTAACTTTTAAACAATTATGATCAAAATCTATAAATATATTCTATGTGGACAAATGCATTCCATATATTTCTAGATTTTAATCAAAATATTGCAAAAAGCTTTAAATATATGTGGTAAATATATATTTTGTAGAAATTTGTTTAAAATTGTTTCTTTAATGGTGAAAGTGTTTATAAGAACAAACCTGCGAATCTGACATAAGCCAAATTCAGAATTTAAAATTTTAAGTTTATTTTTTATTTGGTTCATTTCTTCTATTGGTTTTCCAAAAAAAATTTTCATTCCTAGATATGCCTTTCAGAAAATTTTGAGGATTATCTTTTTGCTTATTTTCTTCTTTTTTTTCAATTTTATTCTTTTTCTTATCAGTTTAGGGATGTAACTTTCTGTTTTTTCTATTTTTTTGCGAAAATTATTTCGATTATAAGAAGATATGAATATTGATTTCAACATCATCGACTTCATTTCTTAAAATTTAGAACTGGAAAAAAAGGTAGAAAAGTGCACCACTTATATTTTGATCAAGTTTTAGGTTAATTATAAAATTGCTTAGATTTTTGAAATAGAAAGTAATTAATTTAAAAATATTACCAACCCAACAATTACTCAGAAAGAGAGAAAATGGAAATTAAATTTCGGCAATTAGTGACGAGAATTTCTACAATTTGCTTATACTTTTCTACACACGTTAATCGTTCATTCGCTCAGTTAGTTTTGAAATAACAATTTCAAGGAAACTTGTAATTACGCAATATGTTTGTCTTAATTCTAATTTAAATAGAACCACGAGAAACTTTAGTCATTAGTGCGTATGTGCACAAAAGAATAAACGTCCCAATCTCATTACCACGTAAAGATCTATTCCAACAATAATCAAATAATGGTGTTCTCTTTAGAATTAACAGTAGTAATTTTCTAAGTAAAATGTATTTCAATTAATTTCTTAGATAAATATACTACGATAAATAAATTTGGGTATTCTAATTACTTTTATCGTGGTTTAAAAGGTTTCTTGAAGCTAAATGTGACAGCGATCTGATAAAACTTTTACAGGGGCGTATTTATTAAGGACTTTAAAAAATAATCCTTTTTTTTAAAAAAAATCTGTTAAACTGAATTGGCGGCGAATTATATTTTTTTTCTCTGTAAGACTTTGAAAAATACATTTTTTTTTTTAATTCTTCTATTGAAACAAAATGGTTGCAAGATTAATTAAGAAATGTTTTTAAATTAAATTAGCTTTTGCGTTTCATTTCAAGCATTTTTATCATTTGCATCACTATTCAAAAAATAAATTAATATGTCTCATTATATGTCATATCTTATCTTTTTTTTTCTTTCATTAATTTGAAATATCACCACATTTTACTTCATTTCGAAATCCATTCATCAATTCGTCTGAAAAAGGAATTCTTTAACTTATCTTTTATTAGCAACTTAGATTAAAATGAGTTTTCCCCCTTCTTGACTAAATCCCGATAACGAGCACGTTCTTTTCAAAAAAAAGCCTGGGACAAAAAAAAATTGTTTTAAATCGTTTTGACTTACATTAAACGGTCAACTAATTGAGTTCTTTTATTCATTTGCTATCTAAAATCCCTGACCATGCACCTGGAAAATATCTTCAATACTAAAAATGTCAAAGTACTTTTTTTTACAGTGAAAAGATAAGGAAATGAAGAACTAGACGAAACTCTTCTTATTGATTTCTTTCGGCTCTTCTATAAAGTTAGAGAGAGAGAAAAAAAAAGTTCTTTTTTTTTTCAACATCCCCTTATTTTCTAGCCGGTCTTCAAACATTTCGGTAATGTGTTTGCATTTTGCGCTGCTGTTTGACAACGTGCGCCACTTAAGCGATAAAAAAGGAACCATTTACCTGCAAAATCACGTAGTTTTATGCGAAAATACTGCTTTTTTTAACGGCCCCATTAAACGGTGCGTTACACACCGTTCGAAAACGGTGGAGAAGGGACTATTCAAAAGATGTAGTGACAAAGATGTCTACCTATGCTTCCACTACGCAATTTTTTTTCTCCCTCTTTCTCTCTCTCTTTCATAGAGCACTAAAATTCCAGAAAGTTAGAAATAACGATAGAAAAAAAATGAAAAACTTATATAGTACTCGCACACCAGATGTTTCAAACGTTTCCTAGGTTTTAAGGTTGACTATTTGAATTCAATTCACATGCATGTATTTTAGTTGGATTTAAACGAAACACAAACGAAACCGAAACGAAAACACTAAAGGGATTTGCGAAAAATTTTATAGCGTAATTTTGTGATTTCTGAGAAAAAGAAATTATCTCGAAGCGCTGTTTTCTGTTATGTTCTTTGTCAAACATGCAGCGTACTGGTTTTCTTTAAAATAATTTGATTGCTTTGTTTCCAAAAATGTGATCCCACGTGCTGTGATTTCTGTTTCAAAATAACCTGACTGATTTTTTTAAAATAATTTCTAAATTACTAAACATCGCTTTCAAGTTATTTGTTATACTAGTTATACTACGAAAAAAAACGACAAATTGTTTTAAATATTTCTGAATTCAAAGTAATATCTTCGCGAATGATACTTTAAATATCTTAAAGGATGTTTGGCTTACATTTTTTTTTTCTTCTTTTTTTATTAAATGGGAATATTTGTGCTTCCTTCCAGTGGTTTTTAATTATTATTTAACAAAATTTAATTTGCACGTCATGAATTTAAAATTATAATGATGGGGATTATGGCATTTATATTCTTATTTTTAGAATAAAACAGTATGAATGTACAGAGTTTGTCCAGTCCTGTCGAAAATAAGCAAACCTTAGTTCAGCATAGCTTGAGATATACAGGGTGATTGCAAAACAATCTTCAGGTTTTTAATTGATATAATTGCAAAAATATTAATTACACTCTTCGGTGCTGATTCCAGGAAGAAAAAGCATTTGTTATGTTTTTATTTCCATATTTTCATTGTTTCATATCAGTATCCAGATGAGCACCAACTCATTTCCACATTCAAAATAATTGGAAAGAAATAGTTTATTCACTGTGATGTTTACCTCAAAATGGTGACAAACCACCGAAAATCAATTTGTGTATTAGAGTATGCGAAATGCTCATCACTTGTTTCAGTCCCGAAAGCATTCAGAAGAAAATATGAATGCTACTCACATGGACATAAGCATTCTGCTCTGGTTTTGTCAATTCAAGAACGCTGTTTGTGTAACAGAACACCTTTTAGAACAAGTGCTTCGTACGATGTAGTGCATAGAGTTTGAGACTGTTTTGCACCTAGGCCACATAAATCAACATATCTGTATAGTCGTGAATTGAATATTCCATAGCCAACTGTTTAGGAGATTTTCACTGAATGTTTTCATCACTTGTTTCTGTGCTGAAAGCATTGAGAAGAAAAATTAGTCTCACACACGAGGAAATTAGCATTTTGCTCTGGTTTTGCCAATTCAAGGACGTTGTTTGTGCTCAGAACACCTTTAGTCCAAGTGCATCGTATGATGTAGTGCATAGAGTTTGAGACTGTTTTGCACTTAAAACATCAGAACGTCTCTTTAACCATGAACTGAGTCTTTCCATACCAACTGTTTGGAAGATTTTATTTAGGTGAAACCGCATTCTCCCTAATTAATTACGAACATCGATAATGATATGCTACTACATCTCTGGAGAGAATTAAGCTAACTTATTGATGATTGCATCGTGTATCGAAATGTAGAAATATATAACATCCATAACTATCTGGGGAAAAAATAGAAAATTTAAAAGTTTCCTTTTTTGTAATGCATAGTTATTTATCATATGTGAAATACTTTTTGAAATGTAGTAAATTTAAACCAGGGGATTCTTTTGTAATCATCCTTTTATTTTAAACAGATACATTGGTGAAATATTTTAAGATTTTGAATAGTTTAACCGTTAAATTCGATTATTTACGAGTAATATCATTTTTTTCCATAATTTAATTATAAATATGAATACAGCTATAACATACAAAGGACTTAAATTTAATGTAATTAATTTTTATAGTTAAATAATTAATTGATAATAAATTTAATTAATATTATTCCTTTTATATAATTAAAAATAAAGGAATTAAAATAATTTGTTTCAGTTTCAATGTATTGAAATACAATTTTTTAAAAAAAATTCCATTTCTGGACTAATTCTGCTGTGTCTACAGACATAGTAACAAGTATTTATTATATTACGTTTTGTTATTATAAAATTTCATAATGTATTTTAATTTTTAAAAAGGGCTTTCGGGATAGTTATATTAAGCTCTGCAATAGCTATTAACAACAATTATTTTAATAATAATAAATCAATTACATACCATGTTTAGTTTAGAAAAAAGATGCATTTCCATCCAGGACTGATTGGAACAAAAACCGGGTCTGGAGCAAAATTAACTTACTGGAATTTCAAACATATTTCGTGTAGTAAAATAATTTATTTCGTTTTGGATGTGCGCCATTTATCACATTGTTCAAATTAGTATAGTTAAGAGTACATGAAATAATAATACAATTAATTATAATAGAGAATAAATAATAATGTATACAATTAAATTATTTTATCTGAAGAGGATACTTTTATGGATAAGAGCGACTTAATCAGATTTTTGAAAGGCAAACAATTTTTACAAATAGCAAAATATTTTATTTATGTTTTCCTTCGTTTCGATAATATTATATTTCTAGTTATGAGTGTGTTTAATAATGAGCTACATGAAACACGTGTCTTCTTTTAAGGCAACAGTACACCTTCGAAGAAACTTTTTTGAATTATCATAAATTTTCCCTACAAATGTTTATTTTATGACCTTAAGGGGCTTCAAAGTTAGAAAAACGCCCAAGAAAAATTTTGTTAGTGTATATTTTTACTATCAAAAAGGCATAAATTAAGACTTTCCGCAAATTATGGTAACTCAAACGAAAATAAATATTTTGACATCTTGTAAATTGAATAATACAGAATACAACCTTATCTGGGAAATAGACTGTTGTATTGATAATATAGTTCTTACGTAGGAAGCTATGCTAGTTAATACTGAAATTTTCTTTGGAAAATGTTGTTTTTAGAGCCTTTCCAATCAGAGAAATTAATGATTTGGGGATATTAACGCTACAATAACTCAGCTTCTAAATAAGACTGAAACAAAATTCAAACAGATTTTTAAGGATAAAAGATGGAATTTCATATGCTAAAAATTTTAAAAAATTATATCTTGACCTAAAATTGTGCTTTGAAGGTGTACTGGCACCTTAAAATTTGAATGCTTTAATTACTTTCACCTCTCTCGATAATGGACGTACAATCACCCATTACAACACTAACTTAACTGACCAATCGCCGATAGCTATTTGCAAGCGTAGTGAATGACCCAAAACACCCTAACTTGTCCTAGAATGGATGTCGATGTGAAATGTACGCTGTTAGTGTGATAATATTCAAATTTTCGTATATTCGGTTAAAAGCCAAATAATTATTATCCAAAAAAAGAAAAGAAAGAAAACCATTTTGACTTAACAAAATTAGTCGACTCCGTTGACACCTCTTAAAATCACCTCAGACTTGATCGTATCCATAAATAGACTAATTCCATTAAAAAAGAAGTGCATTATGTGTCATTCACCTATTTCGACGTTATCAGCGCTCGTAGAGACACAGAATAAATAAACTGGCTTAAAATTTAGAGGAAAACATTTATTGGATTAGAGTGACAAATAAATGAAGAAGGGTTAAAATCAACAATTTTAAGATTCATGAGTGAAAGTAGTAGCTCCAATGATTATTCTATCTGAAAGGACTATATTATAAAGAGAGAGATACCTAATACATAACACCATAATTATTTTTAAAGTAACTGTCAATAAACAACTCTCGAAAATGAAATTAGCAATAAATTCATCATCCAATTAGAGGACCATGAATCTGAAATAAAAGGACTCGCATGTCTTGTTTAATCCAGGGCACATGGATTGCAGTCTCCGAGATGAGCTGCAATCTTGAAATAATACAACAGCCAGCGTTTGCAGTACAGTGTACGGAGCAACAAGCGGAATCGTAAATTATTGTCATGGGCTTCTAAAGACGAAGTCACCGTCTAACTGTGGTAAAGTGAATAATTAAATTACTCTCTCTCTCTCTGCTGCGGTCCAATTAGGTTCCCGTTTTCAGGAAACTGTGGCATCTGTGTTGCCTCAACCTTCCCAATAATTGCACTTTTCCTTTTGCTCTGCACCCAGAGAAAGGGTCTAATTCGTCAGGTTTTGGTGCTTTTTTTGCTTCCTCGTTTTTTCGCTTCTTAGTGCGATCATGTGTTTCTGAATAAGCACACTCACACAATGTTGGTTTCTTTTTTCGTAATTTATGTAATATTGATTTGTTTGCCTCTTGAACCGCGTGAAGGAACAAACAAGCGAAGTTTCCTTAAAAGGAACATAAATGATGTTTTTTTAAAGAACTTCTGATGTCTCCAGGATAATCGAAAGGTTTTTTTTATTAGTGAATGTTGTAAGTATATAATTCATCCTGAATAACTAAATTTAAATATAGCGGAAATATTATTTTGATGAAACTTTAATTAAAAACAGGTACAATCGGGCAAAGAAAGTGTTTTTTCTAGTTCTTTGAACATTAAGACATGAATAAATATTTAAGCATTTTTCGAGTGTAAATTAATTAGAGTACGACTTTCTTATTTCGAAAAATGTGTATATATGTGTGTGTTGCTTATTTAAAGTTACGGAAAGGGAAAATGAGATAAAACAAAAAAAAATCAGCAAATTGCAGAAAATATATATATATTTGACACAAATTAAAAACCTTACAGTCATTCATTTGTCTTCTTCGTGTGAATGTTATGTTTTTACTCTGGAATCTTTCAGAATAACAACTGTTTATAATTATTTTTTTCTAAATTTTGTTTTGTACTCGTTTATAAAAAATTTATAAAATATTTATCATTGCTTATATTCATTTTAAATGTACTTATATAATATATTTTAACAATGTTTATGTTATTGCTAATCATCGAAATTACAACATCGATTATCAAGACTGTAGAGACCCGTGTGGTGACCGGGAATGACAGAATAGTCCCCACTGTAGCTCATGCATGTCGTAAGAGGCGACTCAAATGGGTACCCAGCGTCTGGGGGTATAGCCGGGCACCCTGCCCCTGAGGATTATATCAGGGGACCTCAGGGACTTGCCTTCTTCAGGTAAGTATGGGCATCATGACCCCGAGGCACCTTAGTGATCTTTTTCTTTCCCATGGGGTTTACTGTCTTTGGTAAACACGGCTGACGCACTCCCGGGATACCTTAGAGATCTTTCTCTATTTTCGACCCTCCTTCTAGTCAACCATTTTTATCTTTTTTTCAACTTCACGTCTAGACCACAGTTTAACCTTGTTTGGCGCAGCATAGCCATATCTGGCTCTTGCGCCAATAAATTTTACATTCACTCACTCACTCAATCAATCAAGACTATAGAAATGTTTTAAATAACCTCAGAAGCATTATAAATGTATTAGATTTTCTTAAATACATATTTATTCGCAATGCTTTTGCATATGGAAGTTATGGCTAGATTTATAATAAATAGATTTTTCGGAAAAAAAAATCCGTGCCTATTTTACTATAGGAATTATTACAAAATTTACTAACTATTCTCTCACCTTTGATTTGCATCAAGTAATTGTAACTCGGGAGTTTTTTTTTCCTAACAAATTTTTCTACAGGGAAATTCTTTACTTCTTAATTCTTTCTTCGCGTATTCGAATTTCTCGCATTTTAGAAGTTAAATTGTAAAATGGTCTGTAACGGAAATACTTCAAATATTTCTTGAAATCTCAGACATTAATATCTGAGCGCAAAAGTGACACACGACTGAACGTATACCAAAATAAATGATCCGGTCTGAAGAATGTGCTCTCCCAAATTTAGGTTTCGACGCAAAGAATGTCAACCGTAATTCACTCCCGCCCCTCCGAAATCCGCAGAGGGATCAAAGTCGTCATGAGGAAGCCCCTGTCCTCCTGGCTTTTCAATTGAGGTTTATTCGTCTTCCAAAACGCCGCATGCTATCCCCTAACTCAATTAAGGGCGCTACCCGTGGAGAAGATGCGCCCCATCATTTATTCACGGCAAACACCGCACGTAGAGAATAGTTTCGAGTCTCCATTCTCTCTGGAGAATCTGTTCTCGGATTTCGTGATGCGCGGATAATTAGTAAGGCGTAACCTTCAACACCCTTTCTGCACTTCGTAAACCCCCCTTTTCTTATTCTTCGAGAATTGGCAAAGGAAGATTCACTTGCCACATTCATAAGTTCTTTTTCGTCTTTTTTTCACTCTTTTTGTTCGCATATTTTCTTGAAGAAGTTGCAAAAATTCATTTGGGTCATCTTCAGACAATCAGATTTGAAAGATTTTTTTACTTGGAATGAGGTTAATCGTGGTTATATTTCGCAATTTGTGCTGCGAACATCATTTGGTTTAAATAAAAAATGAACCGCCATGTGTTGTTGTCGGCCGAGTTCAGCAAACTTGTTTTTCTCGCTTTCAAAGAAGAAGCGATATTCATCATATTTCGGTAATAATTATGCCGCGTTATTTTTCTGTAGATGGCATTGATAAATAAAAGTTGTGATGTGTTTTATTGCAAAATCATGAAATAATCCGGTTCGTTGGAAGTTCTTGCTATTTAACTTGAAACTTAACTAGGTGTTTCAAATCGTTTTCCTACAAAAGATAAATGTAAATTATATATCTCCTAGCCATATTATTTTTCACATGCCTTATACCATCTTTAAAGAATAAACTCATTTTCAGATGAATTAAATAATTGTTGTTTTAACAGTACTAAAAATAATTTAAGTTTGAAATATTAGTTTTACAGTTCTTATTAATAAGATTAAGACATCAAAATTAATTAATTAACAATGAAGGCCATTCGTAAGATATATGGAAAAAGAAAAGTTTTAACTTGAAAAAAAATGGCGAAGTCTCTTTCAAAACATTTTATTTTAATTAATTATATTTTTATTTATGAAGCATTACATCAATTAACAGGAAATATTGCCTATTTCGGGTATTCTTCTTTTCCCTTTGATTCAAAAACGGTTTCTATAAATATAAAAATGCTTAATAAGCTATTAAATTCAAAACATTGTTATATCTGTTCAAATATCAAAGACTACTATTTATCAATAGTTTCACTTATTGGGCTCAAAATCAACAGAGTGTTTAAATGATTTTTTGGGGCTCGTCGGATTCCCATCAAAATAAAGATAAGGTAACTAACAGTAAGAAACAAAAAAGACTAGAGGCAAACTGTAAAAAAATTTGAAAGTTTCCTTATTTCTGAAAATATCCCGGCGTGTTGTAACCATTTTTTTTTTTAAAAAAAAGGCCCACCAACTTCGAACATTTTCATGGAATGCTTATTATCTTCTCATATGTACTGTCACCCCCTACTCCCAAAAAAAAACCTCTATAATGTTTTTTAATGCTTCGAAAACCGATACCAAGCCTCAAATATAAATCAAAATGCTGAGAAACGAACTTTAGATCTCAAATCTACCGCAGCGTTAAACATTTATATTCTCAGCAATACTCTTCCTGACTTTTGAACAACGGGAATACTATTGAACACGGAATAACGTACACTTCAATAAACTAACGATGAACCCATTCATTTATCCTTAATCATTTACAAGCGCGGCATTCACTTCAAGTACTTCAACTACCCAAAAAGAGGCCCCTCCTTTGACAACCAGAAATCGCCGGAGCAGATAACGATTCCAGGGACAGAAATCTAATCCTTGTGGTATCTCTTTGTGTCAAAACAAGGATCTACTTGAATCCAGTTTATTTCCAGACACCGACATTCGGCAGATATTTATAAACGGGGCTCTACCCCTGCCCCATAGGAACGATTCCATCAATAGGGACATATCATCAAAGCCCCCTTTCTCTCTTTCTGTCTATCCGAGCAAACGATTCTTCTGTACCCAGTGTGGATGAGGAAAAGGTATCGTCTGAAGCTAATGGTCGGAGGGTGAGTGGATGTCCTGATTTCTGTTCCGCGTCGTTAACTGCACGTGCCGGTGTCATCTTGCCTAGTCACGCGACTGGGACCAGAAGAAGAATTTTTCTGCCGTTTTCTCACGTGTCAGGATTGGTCTCGTGCCCAGCAAGAAAGATGCTGTGTGACTAATTGCTCGAGTGAAACGTTTGGAAAATTGTTGCAGTGACAATTGTTTAGATTTGTCTGAATCGAATTAATTGACTTTTTATCAATAGTTCTGATGATTAATTCTGTTTGGAACACGTATTTCTTGCAATATAGCATAGAAATAATATTAAACATAACTTATATAATTATAAGATGCATTTTTAACACTTAATTTCTCAGCAAAGGAACATAGTAAAGAATTTCTAATTTAACGAGATTTAATACAAAAATGTAATCGCCAAAGCGTATTTAATAGTTAAAATTTATTTATTGTAATGAAATCTTTTTATTCAATTTGTATTTGTCGTAGTTCTAATATTTTTACTACGCATGGTTATATACAATCTTTTAAAGTTAATTAGTGATTTTATTTGTATCTTTTTTGTGTGTGTGGGAAAATACAATGAAATTCGTATTTCCTAGTAGTTTTATCAGTTAAATGAAGGTAGATGAAAATTATATATATAATGGGAATATATATATATTCCCATTTGTCTCAAACGGCATTTATACAAGCTGTTTTTAAGGCAGTACAGAAATTACTTGAAGAATGAATCGGTAGAATCCGCAACAAACTCTTCATATGAAGATTTTTCTCAGAGCATCAAAAATTGGTTCATTTATATTAAGACTGTAATTACAGTAATAGCAAGCTTTTTCATTACAAAAGCAGTTACGTTGAAAACTCTTGGGAATACTTGTGGTAGAAATTATATCAGAATAGCAGCCATCTTTTTTTTTTTTATCTAAACATGGGCTGTTACATTAATTGCTGATCATTGAAAGAAATTTGCTTCGGGAGAATATATATATATATATAGTTTTATAAATAACATTTAAAATTATAACCAAAAACATCTATTTGAACAAAAGTACGCAAAAAATTCAGTTATTTAAAATTAATAACTAAAATGACGCTGAAAATAAGATGATAGAAGAACAAATTTTTAATTTGTACCTTGTGTGGATGTTTTTTTTTTTATAAATTATTTAAATTATATGAAACGCCCAAATCTGTCGGTAAGAATGGTGGAGTGATTGAAATAGGTTGAAATAATATAATAAAATGCGATGTGTGCTCTCTTTATATGCTAGTTTAGTTTTTTTTATTAACGTCGCACTAGAAGCAACATGAGGGCTATTGTGACGGACCTCGTAATTTTGAACCACGGTCAAGTGACGAGGACGACACCTGAGCTGGCACACCCCTCTCCTAACATCCACACCACGACTTTGGGCCCCGACAGATTTAGCGTGTATCAGCCCTGGCTACACGGCGGATATTTAGCGGCCAAGGATCGAACCCGCGATTGAACGAAAAGCGCCGGCCACGAGTCTGAAACCAAGACCACTAGGCTACCGCGGCCTCAACTTTATATGCTAGTGTATTCAAAATAAGAAAGATACATTTTATTATCTGAAAACATATTTAAGAATTTATGAAAAAAGCCTCAACGGGTTGTGAGATCTAACCTCATTTCAATTAATTTAAAATAAAATTCCAGATTTAATACCAATATTCACACGAGATAGGAAAATAAATAAATAAATAATTATTTTTATTTCGCTAATTAATTCAAAAACTCTAAGCTTGAGCGGTATAACAAAAGCAATATCGATATAATCGATTTGAATTGAAGAGAATAGTAATTAACTTAACAGAAATGGTTTGTGAGATGAACAAATGGAAGTTGCAATAAAATTCATTCGCGAACTAGCAAATTACCTAAATCTAAATTTGACGTATTCCAAGTTAAATCCGCATCTGCTAGAATGGTAGTTAACGGTAGTTAGTAGCGAAGGAAGTGTAATTAATCTTTCCTACTCGCAACATTAATCTCTTCTCTCGACTACATCTAAGATTGCTATTATAAATAGAATTAGAAAATACAGTTTAACAACTAAATTTGCACAAACTACTTCATAAAAGTAACTTTGGCTTGATTGAAGAAATATAATTGAAATATATTGTAGAATCCGAGATAAATGTGGCTCCTGTAAGCCTAGTGGCCATGTTGGCCGGCATTAATTTCTTCGAGTTGTGGGTTCGAGTTTCCATGCCGCTAAAGACCCGCCGGGTAGTGCGGCTAACTCTTGATAAATATGGTCGAGGTCCCAAATCCTCCTTTTTGCGCGGTGTGAAAATTTGGATAGGAAGGTGCCATCTCAGATCCATCACCGATACCCCTCATGTTGCTACTCAGTGTGACGTTAATAAACAATCGCATCACGTGTCCGAGATAAATGAGCCGGAAGAACGTAGTATTAGTGAAAATGTCGGATCATGGGGAGGTATTAAAAATGCCTATAGAACGTCAATGTTATAATTGTACGCGTTTTAAATTAACAATTATACTTTACTACAAACCAACAAAAAATTAGTTAAAAAATGAATCCTTTACAATTTTTTTAATTAAATGAACTTGAAAAATTCGGTCTTGTGAGAAACTTTTGATGGTATTTGATAGCAAATTCTATTTTTTTTTGGCGAGGGCTGTTTTTTCCCTATCAAGTTTCGCCACCTTTACATCACAAGTATGTCGATTCTAAGAGATTCTTGTTGCTCAGTGTTATTAGTGCTGTCTTCGCCTAATATCAAGAGCCGGATCGAAACTTGGAACACATTTCCAGGCAGAAAATTGTTCCAGTTTTCATACAAGTTTGTGACGTTGTAACACATGCACCCGTTCATGCATATAGTATTCTTAAAATCAAAGAACATTCCGAAAATATGCAATTTTTCACGTGAGTAAGTACAGTACAAAGGTAATTCAGCAATACAGTGTAACAGAAGAAACATGAATGCAATTTACACCAGACAAAAGTCATTAATTCGGTTAGAAATGTGTAGTATTTTAAAACATGTTGTTCTCTAAAGGTTAGCTGTTCTCTATGGAAATTAATGTCCGAGTGTTTTTTTTTAATGGGAGAAAGTGTTCCAGTTTCGGGCTCTATTCGTGGCCGCGGTAGTCTAGTGGTCATGGTTTCGGATTCGTGGCCGGGGGTGATGCACGTTAAATCTGTCGGGGCTCAAAGTCCTCCCGTTGGCGTGATGTGGATGTTAGGAGAGGGGATGCCAGCTCAGGTGTCGTCCTCGTCACTTGACCGTGATTTAAAAGAACGAGGTCCGTCACCAATAGCCCTCGTGTTGCTTCTAGTGCGACGTTAATAAAAACTAAAATTTCGGTCCCTATTCTTTAACACTACGCGAAGACAGCCTTAATATGCAGTTTCTAAACTCCGTCGCTAATGTAATTTCTGAAAGGCTGGCAGTTGGTGCTGGATCTTGTTCTTCAATTCCGTTGTCGTCTCAATTGACTAGAACAATAATTTCTTCCTTGATTATTTCATATTGTTCATATCTTTCAACCAACTTTAGATTTCTTGAATTGTTTTTTTTTTCCGGCGGAACATCAGATTGTATAGAATGTAAGTTCAACGAAGGTCAAATAAACAAGATTACTGTAATAAAATAATATCATAATAAATTTCAAAACATTAGCATTGAATAATGGGATTCTATAATGCTCAATAAAGGTACTATGATGTATTTTATTTTCATCATTTTTATTTAAAAAATCTGACTGAAACGCTTAAAATTGTGCTTTATATTTCGAGTGAAAATAAGAGATGAAAGTTCTCAAATCTTCCAAGGATATTAAAGAACAGTTTGGTCTTTTTCTCTGAGGAAAAAGAGGAAGAAATGTGTTTTATAAGATCCAGAAAGTTATCAGCGTGTCATCCCATCTCAGATTGCATCGTGGACTGGTCCTATGTTATCGTCCCCTTGGGACGTTTTCTTCTTCTAACTAAATCCTTACAAGAATTGTTCTGTGTTTCGGCCACACACTCAAAAGAGAACTTATCTCTGGATTTTCTTCTTTTTCTTTTCTTTTTTTCATTCTTTCGTAACTCTTCTGTTTTATAATTAAAGCCCCAACCTCAGTTTGTGGTCAGGATTAGTCTGTTTTTCTTTTTATTGTTATGGCCCAACTTTCTTTTTTGGCCACTAGATTGAAAACTTTAGATTCGGAGAGAGATCAAATCAAATGAAAAGTTCAGTAGTTGGGGGCGTAGAGAGAGAGTGGAAAAAAAAGGGAAGCAAATAAATCTACACCCCACAATAACTCTTGTCAGATGGAAAGGGAGGACTGTGGCTGGGAAAGAAGAGTACACACACAAACACACTACAAGGAGGGGGGGGGATCTTAGATTGGATCTGAAAAAGAGTCCAAAGATATAAATAAGGAAAAAAAATTCGAAATGGTCCCTCGGATGTTGTTTGTTCAGAATAGCTAGACTCACTAGAGTAAAAAGATTCTTTTTTTCTGTCTTTGTTTTTGGTTAGAAAAACGGATTAACTGAAGGTGGAAAAAGCTAATAAAAAAGAAATGTATACTATAAAACGGCTATGATCTTTGCTTTTGAACCGGATTCCTGGATGAACGCGGATTCTTTTAATAAGTGATGAGTCCAATTTTATTTGGTTGAAAACAGGCCTTAAAAATGGGGCTCGTTCGGACGTGAAAGTTAAGTAAAAAAAGGGTTGGTTTGGATATTTTTTGTGTACTTTCAGGAAATTTTGAGTTTTCTTGAGTATAAAAATTCCTGAAAGTAATTGTAGTTAAAGTAACGTTGGCTGAATGTTTTTAAAAGAGCTAAGCTTAAGAATTTTTTTTTACTTAAAAAAGTATAGAACTAGTAAATAATACTGTGTCCTGTAAATTGTTTAAGTTTTTTATTCTTATATGGTATCATCTCCGAATTAATGAATGTTTTTAATTATTAAGGAAAAAAGCATTAATCTCTTGGAACGAAACAAAAATTAAAGAATATGTTTCCTAACTGTTTTTTTTTTTTTTTTTTTTTTCTTTTTTTTTTTCAATATGATGAGAATTTTTTTTTCTTTCTCTCTCTCGCTTTCTTTTTTCTAAAACTATTTCATTTTAAAAAATGTATTTTGGTACTTGGAAGAGAAAAAAAAACGAATACAGTTTATTTTTTAAGAAGAATGAAACATTATAGAACTTTTTAACTTTAAAGAATAGCTAATGGGCATTCCGATAAAAATATTTATTGGCAAAACTCGCAGCTGGCCGAATTCTTTTTTTTTTTTTTTTTTTTTTTTCAAGTCATCCCGTCCCACTTTTTAACTCAGAAAATGCGACGGACAAAGAAACATCAATTCCAATCGTCGTTGCCTATCGTAAAAGAGAAATAAAACAGAACGATAAATAAAAGAGCAAAAGAGTGAAAGTCAATTCGACGTATCTCAACAAATTGCTCTTCACACGAACAATTCTAAAGTTTTCCCTTGAACTAAGTGGAACAAAATGACTGGGCCACAAAGAATTCATATCGATCCATTGATGGCAAATCTCCCGCTGCTAATAGCTGGATACCAGGTCCACTCCGGTATCTACCTAGACCCCTGTGGCCTCGGGGAGAGGTTTATTCGAAGAAAAGATCCACTAAAATGCAGAAAAATACACATAAAAAAAGAAACCGGATAGGCGGGGAGGACCATCCAAAACAAGAACTCTTTCCTCGCTGAACATCTGTTCTTTCCTTAGAATACCCAATGGCAAAAAGAAAGATACCGTCCGGTGATGTATAAGGAAAAAATAAAATAACAAAAACACAACGCATTAGCGTAGGGTGCTTTCCAGTCTGGTCTCTTTCGACCTGATGGGTTGATGCAGATTCTACTAGAGATGATGGCTTAGGAGGTAACGGATCAGCGATTTCGGCAGTGGAGCGCAACGATGCTGCTTCCACCTTGACCTTGCAATGAATTTGAAATATATCGTGAGAAACAACGAGCCTTGATGACATGTTTCCCTCTCACCTTCGTTGAGGAGGAATTGGCGGTTGAGGCCCGTTGGGCGTTACAAGGCGGGGGAGGACGACGAAGTTACGTGATGAGTAATATATCATCAGTTTTACTGACAGGGTGCTTAGATGTTGATGAAATATTTAAGTTGTTGCAGCTGTGTAATGATGAAAGTTTAGTTGACTGCTAAAATTCCGTATCACTTTAATTTTGAGCTTTTCAAAAAGTTATGAAAAGATAGATTTTGGTTGGTTGGATTAATTGTTGAAGGAACATGACAGATAATGGCGACTGATTATTTTTTTTTCCCTCAAAAAAAAAAAAAGAATTTTTAGCTTCACTGGATTATTTTGAAAACTAACTGAAAACTTTCCGAATGAGACTTAAAAAGTTTTGTTTGCGTTATGTAGCTCATCATCTGTTTGGTCAGTTGGACTAGCATATATTTTGTATTAAAATTTTATTCTGTGTATATTAGATAAAATTTGATTTATTATTTAGAATTATTTACTTATTAAAATTATGTTTAAATTGTCCTATTATTTATATTAAACTTATTCTGGTTTTATCATTAAATATCTAATAATTAATATTATCTATTTATTACCAATGAACATAGAAGCCTTCTTTTTACTCCATTAAAATTGAGGATGTTGAGTCATGTTTTGCTAAAGACAAATAAAATGTTTTTGTACTAAGAAGTAGCGTTGAATGTCTAAATAAATGATGATGTTTAGATATTTTTGAAGAATTTAATTAAAATCAGATTATGTTTTTGAATATTTTTAGATCAAAATATTTAACAAATTAGATAAATTGCGCAAAAACATTTTTTTTCTTGTTTATAATAAAGTGGAAAATGGGTCTTAATTTTACACTGAATGTGCTCTAAAAAGGCTTTCATTTTATCTAGAAGAACTATACTTTAATGTTATGCGATTTTTATTTAATTCGTATTTTCTACTTTAAGAAAAAGAATTAAAAATATTTCAGAAACCTATTTTAATTTTCAACTATTATTTCTAATCATTAAATTTAATTAACTAAATGATCAATAATTGAATCTTTTACAATTATATGCACTGAATTGAAAATAAAATATAATACATTTGTAGCAAGAGTTTATGAGATTGCAAATTCTACAAAATAGAAATTTTTAAGTAACATCATTAACTAAAATACAATTAATTTCAAAGATCATTATAGCTATGTAATAGTAAATATTAGTAACGCTAGATTTGGTTAAAATTATTATTATGTACATAATAGCATTTAACAAACTACTTTTAGTTCTTTACCTGAAGTCTTGAAACCGATTTGGTATGCGGACTACCTAATTAAACAACATGCCTCGAGCTTAAAAATGAAACAAATATCGGAGGGCCAAAGGAAATGAATACAAAAGACTTTTACAAACAATTTGCATTATTAGAATTTCCTTGAGAATAGCCGTGTTCAAGAAGAATAAAGTTTTGATTTCGATAAACAATGGCACAGCGAATATTATTTACCACACAGAAATTTTAGAATAATGAGACAATTAAGACTGGATGGAAGTGGATTAAGAACTGTCATTTTCCAACTACACATTTGTAATATTCCACATTGCCTTTGGCTACTCATAAATAGTCCGATTTATTTAAGATATTAAAATTAATTAAATTCTAGTGGGAAAGAGGGAGGATTAATATTTGTGTAGAAGAAGGAAATATTTGTTATTGGATTTTCAAATAATTAAAACTTTCTCCCGATTCAGTTGAGGTATTTAATAACAAAAAATGCGGGAAGTATTCTTTGGAACAATGGATTTTCAGGGAAAATATGTTATTTGTTGTGAATGAATTATTTTAATCATTATCCTTTCTTGCAATCGCTTTGGAAAATTGTTCATAATGATATATCTCTCGAAATGAAAGCCTTGAATCTTAGTTTGAGGATTAATAATTATTTAAATATTTGAAACCTTCTATTGTACTCTAATAATTAATAATTATTAATAATTTATTTTTTTAAATGTATTATTACATAGTTATGTTTTCTAGATTAGAACGATTCCTTAATGTAAGCAAGGCATAGTACTCTGATCAACGTCCTGGAATACTTCTAGCTTAAAGGTTCCAAACCGTTACAATGTGCTTTAGATAGAAAAAGAAGGCGAACGTTTGATTTTTGTAAAATAAATAAAAAATGTTTCATACCTCTTATGTCCACAGTTCCTCTGTAGCAATTCCGTTCAGTATTATGACCTACATATATGTTTTCAGAAGTTTCTCCAAGAAATCAAGGTTAATTCTTATTTCATCTTTGGGAGCATGGGATCCAGATTCATTATTATTTTACTAAGAATTTTAATAATTTCATCAATATACTACCTTTCTAAACTATACACAAATTTAAAAAAAATTACAAACTATTCCAGCAAAAAAAAATTACTGATTAATTTCAATGAGATTATAAAAATTCTTGACTTTTCAAAATGAAAATGCTTCTATACGTACAATTATAAATTTTAATTACAGTTCCCATCGCTTACAATCATCCCCTTTTTTTGAAGACGAAATGGGATTTTTGATTATTTACGAAAACGTTCGTTAGGCAACGTGTAAATTGTTATTGCAATTGTTTTGCTTTGCGGAGAGCAAGTTTTAAGGTTATGTATTTTTTCATATACTCTTTTAATTATTTGAAGGGAGAAACTTGTAGAAATCAAACATAAAAATTTACTTAATGAAAATTAATGCATTGGAAATCTATGTATCTTGCAAATTCTTCAAATCAATTATTATATTTTAAAGGAACACAATTCCCTAAAAATTACAAAAATATATAAGAAAAAATATTACCTTTCTAATAATTTTAATTGTACGACTTTTTTTTTTAATGTAAGTACAAAATTTTACAGATCTTTCTAGATTATTTAGTGAATTATTTAAATTTTCTGTACAGTATATTAATTCTTTTAATTGACCTTCAAAACTTTAAACTGCTATTTCTCGGCTTTTTTTTTTTCATGACTCTGTCATGTATTTCAAATACTAAGATATAATTTTTAATCAATTTAAAATATGGAAAAAAAATGTTTTTTTTTCATAACATGTTTGATAATTTTGTACACAGAATAAAGATTAAGATGTTTTTAAAATGGACAAAATTACATATAGTGGATTTTTTTTTTTTTTTTACCTTTTTTTATTGTGTCCGATAGATAAAAATTTGTAAAACTATAAATAACGTTAATACAACCATACCTGCTTACAGAATTCTGAGAAACACTTGTAAGAAGTTGAGAAAAAATAGTTAAAAATTTTAAAATATGTAGAAATTTTAAAATGACGAATTTTTTTTAAAAAAAAATTAATAGTTGTTTGTTTGAAAATGAACTTTTCCTCAAATATGAATGTTTTACATGTATTCAAATATGGTGAATATAAAAAATTTTAATGAAAAATATAATTTTAAAAAATGGCGACAGAACTTCTTCATAGAAATGTAAAAATTCACAGAAGAGAAACAACATTCTTTAAAAAAACCGAATTCAAAGAATAAACAAATTTATTTGAGATGGAATGCGCGTGTATGTATGTTTTAATTTTATCCTCCTAAAATTTATTAATAATGGTTTATATCATTTTTACAATAATCCTTGCGAACAATAATTAAAATTTATCAAAAACATAATTGTAATGTAAAAAATATGCAATGTACATTAAAAAGGTATATGCACTAAATGTGCGCAACAAAATTAAGTGTCATCTTGTATAAACATATTGTTAGACTTTTTCAGAACTAAATTATTACATATAATTAAAATACGTAAATAAATCCATAATAGCCTATTACATCTGAGGCTTGGCTTTCTTTCTTCTTCTTCTTTTTGCTATATGTAGTATTCAGATTCCTTTACTTGTAGATTTCGATTTAATTCGATGATGAATTTTGTGTATAAACGGAAAATAGTGCATGTAGGAGATAAAAATCAAGTTAATGAATATATACTTTGAAAGAGATGTTATTTTTTCCTGGGTAAAGTTAAGAGATACAATTACATTTGCTTAATAACCAAAATCAAATGTCTCGATTAAAACTGTTAATACTTAAAACTTTTTTGTATTTTAGATGTGACTGATTAAGCTTTAATTTAATTTTTATACAAACTTTCTCTGAATTTGTGATTTTAATGGTATAAAAGGTTTCTAAAAGTGCTGTCCATTCGAAAGAGTGTATACACAAAAATAAAAGACGTCTTTTTAAAAACTATATCCATCTATATTTGGTTTGATTTTTAATTTATTATTAAATGCAGATTCTTTTTGTATATTACAATAAAACTGTTCGTTCCTAAAATCCTATAATAACATTTTTTTTTATTTCGCCTTAGGCTAGCTAGTGATATTATACTTTTCCTATAGTTTTTTTTTTTATTTTATTTTTGTATTAATTTGTTTTTCTAAAAGGAACGTCCAAAAAATTAACCTTTATTCTCTTTTTCTCTTACTATTTTTTCATTTATGTAAATCCAATGTGTCGTCATTGGAAGACTAACCACATTTAAAAATATTATAATTTGTTAAAATATTTTCGAAAAATTAAAATTAAATTTTCTTAGAGTATAGTTTATAGTAAATTTAAACAGAAATTTCACTCATAGTACTTTTCGTATACCCTAAAAAAATTATAATAATTATTTAAAAATACAGAAATATATACGACGAATTTATGGCTTTTAAATATGTAGATTTATTGGGAACTAATGAGGCTGTACACTTACAGGTCTTTAATAGCATGTTTGTCTTAAGAACACGTTTCATAAACTATTCAATTGCTGAAAACATAACGCAGAAATTGTTTCAAATTTCAAATGTATGATGACTGAATTTTGTCGGTTGTTTTGTCATAACAACGAAATAGAATGACGCGGATAAATAGAATGGAATTATTTTGGTGAACTGAATACTGTGTACGTTAAGTGTTCGCAATTTTTTTTAAAAAAATATTCTTTTAAACACCCTACGTAATAAATACATTTGCACCGGGTTTTTTTTTTTAATAACTTAAAAAATATTTTTCTGCCAATATTTTATCTATTATTTTCTCTTCTCTCGTTTTAAGGTTAAATCGGCTGTTATAGATGATAAAAACACTTTTTCAACTTATCTTAAAAAAAAAAAATATTTGATTACAAACTGAGATTTCGCTTTGAATTTTCACTGAAGCAAAAGGTAGATAAAACCTCAAATCTCTTTAAAACTATTCGCAATTAGACTGACCGAATTCTTCTCTGTCTCTTTCCCCTCATTTCTCTTAATCGAAATTCCAAGATATTAAAGCAATTAAGCGATTAAACGATATACTTGCATCGATATCGAAGCGACGCGAGAGACTAATTTATTTTTAGTCACCTTTTGCGAGCCGTATCAGAGTTTGTTCGGAGATGGGGGTGCAAAATTTGTCGAGTAATAGAAAAGGGATTAAATTATTCACTGCGAAAGCGTCGTTATCTATTACGAAAAATCTTATTTAAAACCAGGTTCAGATACAGTTTGTTTGGAGGAAACTCTCGCCTTTATATCTTTTCTTTTGTGTCAAATTAGAATTCTTTAATTAAGGTAAAATAAGAAGAGAAGGATGATACCCAATTTCCGCCAAGTTCCGTTTCGCTTTTTCTCTGTTATTAAGCATCTTCGACGGATAGTTTCCTTACAGAGAGAAGAACGAAAAGTGAGACGTGATCATGCACGTGGAAAGTTTGATTAATAAGGTACGGAGAGTTCTTTATTAATGCAGATGATGTTCTGGAATAGGCGGCAATAATTGTGTTGATAATTTATAAAATAATATTTCTTGGATGGCTAGTTTATTTATTGTACGTCTCAAACAAAAATGTCGTATGAAAGGAGAAAAATCAGAAGCGTCTTGGCTGTGAAAGAAAAGTAAACTGACTAAGAAACTTTTACAGTTTATTTCTTTAAATTTATTTAATGAATGTTATGTAATCGTAGACTGAAGAATGGAAGTTGTTAATATTTATGCATTCGGTGTTCAAAAACAAAATAGTTTAAATTCTTAAAAAAATTATCTCTCTTTCAAAAGTTATTTTCGTCAAATTATTTTTCTCTGTGAAAAAATATATGAATAAGTTTACTACATTATTTTTTTTTCGATGCAAAGATCGTACTCTAATGTATTGGAAGTTGCAATTTAAAATTATTTCCAAATGGTTAAAATAGTTATAAAACTGATTGATTAATTAAAATAACCAAAAATTATACGAATAATTGCTTATAAATTTAATGTTAGTTCGTTGAAACATTTGATTAATCTTTAAACAACAACATAATGCCACACAATATTTCGAAACATGTTTTCTTCTCGATATTTAAAAATAAAATTATAAAAACATATTTTGCTACATTTTATTTGTTTCTTATTGCCTGATTTTTTCTAAGAGTATATAAATGTATTCACTAAAACAGTACGTAAAATGAAAAAAAAAAAATTTCTATAATGTAAAAATAATTTTATGCGCAGAAGTTATTTGATTGAATATTCAAGAGATAGAGAAAGAAAGAAAAAAAAGAATAGTTTTAATTAAAAATATTGATTGAAGCGCATTTGTCTTAATCTTTTTATTGATTTTTATAACAAATCTTTACAAGTGAAAGCAATGTTTCATTTTTCTTGCTTGCGTGGAATGATTATTTTTAAATTTCGATGGGATTTTTTTTTTTAATACAGTACAATAGAAATATTCGAAAAACACTTTGAATGATACGTTTCAATCGAATATGGGCATTCAATATTTGTAATAAATAATACTTAACTTAGTAAGACAAAAATATAAGTAATAATATAATAATTTGAGTAGAGACAACCATCACTCAAACTATATTACTCTTGCGAGTATCATGGCGGTCAACCACCCTCACCTCAGACTGACTATACACAGCTGCTTTTTGCTTTTCCAATAACAAAACACTCTATAACTTTTACAGAACGCTCTTTAGAATTCCTTTGAAAAACGAACAATGAACAGAACGGGGATGGACAAAAAGCCAATAGCGCTGACCAGGTAGTCCCGGAGAAGTCACCTCAAGCATCAATGCCTGGAAATTTGAGAGAGAAAAATAGAGGGTGGGTCGTTCCAAAGCTGTTCCTTATTGTGCAATGCGTTTCGAGTCGCTGGGGAACGACTCCTTTCAGCAGAGGAATTTCACCAATAAATATCGAAACTCTATAAGCTTTCGAACCCCGGATTTTACATTTTAGAGAGTCGGGAAAGTGGGTTGGAATGAAAGTTCCTGCTATTCCTTTTTTTCCATTTCCACCCCCTTCTAGAGAATTTCTGTCAGATTTTGGTGCGCCCCCACTGCGTCAGCACAACAAAAGCCATCTCTGGCACAATCGCTCTTCCAACTTTTGCCTCCTGACAGACAGCTAACATTCTTTTGGTTCACTTACCAGATGCCTCGGTAGACGTCTGGTTCCTTTTCAACACCCTAGGAAACTCTGCGGGCGGGGTGGATGATGCCTGTTATTACAAAGTGATGTAGAGGGTTCAGAAAACACCTTTTGGGACGAGGGTTAGGATGGCTATTTCGTTGTATCGAAATACGCGAATTTTAAGAATTTGCGTGATCCCTGCAACACTAGAATTTTCTTACGAATTCAAATTAATCGTAAGCCTATGAGAGGAAAAAAATCAATTATGTAAGTGTAATATTGGTAATAATAACGGGATAAATATATAAAAGCCATAGTTTTATAAGTTTATTTATAAGATGCAGTCAGTAAATAATGAAGCAAAGGACATTTAGCAGAAATTATTTAATGAACCTCAAAAGTATTTTACGATATTATTTGGGTATTTATCCCATTGTGAAATTAGTCGCCCCTAACCGTCAAAACCCTTTAGCTGCTGTTTGAACCAAATGTTTCTGAGTTCTTTAACTTCATCTCCCAATTGAAATCATTGTCCTTACATTACTTTTTTGAACTAATTGAAGATGTAGATGTTTTATGGAAACAGATTTGTACTACAGGGGTGAGAAGTAGCTCAGAATTTCCTACTTAAACTGCTTCAAAACTCGCTTTGCTCCTCTGGCAACTGGAGGGTACCACGAGAAAGTTTCCAGGCATGCTTCGATTTGATTGCCTTCTTGGACTTCGTGAATATTTAACAATACCCTTTAACAAAGACTGTAACTGCCTGCTCCAGGAATTCGACGAGGTGACGTCCCTTACGATCGAATAAGACCTTGATTCTGGACACGGCCGTCACTCTGTTATAATCTTTTTTATAAAATTTCCATTCTTTTTTTCATTTCATTTTCATTTTCATGGTATTTTCCATTTCTTGCCAGAAAAGCAATGCTATCTGACAAACGAACGGAATCAATTTCGTCACCCCAATATTTACCTTTCAGGCTTATCTCCGTTTTTCTAAATATTATAATTTAGGTTCAATATCCTCCGCCTCGTTATTTATTGAGTGTACCTAATATCTTAAGATATTTTAAGGTAATATAAGGACTTTCACATATTTATCGATGTAGTCCTCAAATTCAGCTTTTAAATTTGAAAAAAAATCGTCAGTTGCTTTAAGGAAAGGAAATAACTTTGAAAGGAAGGATATGCAAATAATGTCTTTTAATTTATTTATATTGTCATATTTTGTAAATGGAAACATTTTTCTATTGTTAGGCATTCTATGTATGTTGTTATGACTTGAACACGTTTATAACATTATTCGCTTCCATGACAACCAATTTTTAATAATGGAAACTATACAATGTCAACAAAGTACAACAACTCATTAGTAATGATTTTTATTCTATGCTATCAATGCGTGATTTAATACTAATAATTTATCTTTTGAATATATATATATAATGTTTGGTTCGTTCATTTTCTCGATATTTACCAATTTTATGTTAAAGAAATTGCTGAGTGAGATGGTTTAGCTCCATTAAAACATGCTTAACCAAACAGATTCGTCTCAAGACTGAGGCAGCAAAGTATAATTATTTTACATCCTTTAGCTGTTTCTATATTTCCTTAGTTGATTCTTAATTTTCGGAAAAGCCTTTTTTCTTTGTTTTAAGTATATATGTGTAAATCATAATTCTTAAAAACTGCATGATTTTTTCAGAAATTCTTCATAATTTTAATTGTTTTTATTCATTTAATATATATATATATATATATATATATATACAGAGCATGCGTCATTTTTTTCTCATTTTATTTGTATTCGGAATAAAAAAAATTTAAGAATTTGTCTTAATGTCTTTTTTTCTTCTTTTTTTTGTGACCAAATGCATAACTATTTGCTATTTTCTACTTTGTTTTATGACTACTAATTACTCATTCACTATTCCATGTGCATCGATGCTCACTGAAGATTGACATACACATTTCTTGAAAATTCATTCTTTTTGCATTAATGTTTGAACAGCCTGACAAAATTTCCAGCTGAACGACTTCCAACACCATTGATTTTTTCCCCTTAATCCATTGTCAAACTACTTACTCATTCGGAAAGAAACAGCTTATCTCTCTTCCATTTTGTCTAGCATAATTTTGTTACAACTTTTATCGTTCGCAATTGAATCATCTTCAAATAAAGATTTGGAATTTCTTACGCTCCAGTGTGACATTCTGAAAGACTAGACTTTTAACTTCTCAAGCACTGGAACTTGATAAAAAGAGAAGACGTAGTAAAAGGGGAACCCCTGTCTACTTTCTAAAGCTGCTGAGTACAGGGTTCCATCCACTTCAGATAACATCGTTCTGCTCAAGAAAGAAAAGTCTAGAAGAGATGTAGAAGAGAAAGTTCCCGATTCTTAAGTGAAACTTCTTATCCGAGGGCTCCCGTTCGAAAATATCCTTCCTTTTTACCTTCGAAAGTAACCCCAAGTGGAAGTCTTATCCTAAAATAATGGACACTCTCAAGCCACGACTTTACTTTTTGTATCCTTTCTTTCGACACAAGATTCAGTTTCTTATAGACTCTTCAAGACATACTTTTCTTTAAAAAAAATTTATTTGATATTCCGTTATAGAAAGGGAATTATGTTTGATGGATAAAAGTTAGATGAGATAGAGATCTTATCGGTTGAAAAAAAAAAAATTGGGGCATCAAGTTTTTCAAATGAGCTTATGAAGCAAAAATGTAGGTACTCTTACGGAGACTTCTTGACTATCTGTATATTAGAGTCTTATCAAACGTAAAAATAATAACACTTAAGAATTTTTTTTTTATTTTATGTTTCGATGAGTGATTTAAATAAAAATACAAATATTGATAAGAAATTCGATTTAATTTTGAGAAGTTTAAAGGGAATTCTGGGTGTTAATTTTCAGCGCAATTCATGAATGATTTATCGCAAGCTTTCAATTGGAAGCGAGTGATTAAAGCATGGAATTAAGAAGGAAAGTAATTAACTACAACTTAATAAATTTAGTTATCTAAAGCCCCATCAAATAATGACAGTTTTTCATGTTGATACTCTTTTTCGAGTAAGATTTATTTCCGTCATAAATACATAACCACGCTTGATACTGCAATAAATGTTGAATCTTTGAGATATAATGCGAAATACTTAGAAAAACATACAGTTTAATAACGGTTTGCTGAAATGAACTATAAGCGTTATATCCTTGATAAATATTTTGTGAAACCAAGTGTTCGAAAAAATCTCATAAAATACATTTCTTCTTTGTCTTTGAATTGACCAAATGTTTCAATTTTAAACTGTTACATTAAGGGTATTCCATTATGGATTTTAAGGTAGCTAATATCTTATAATGCTTTACACTTTGCATCTTTTGATTTATCTGTTAAAAACAGAGAACTCTTTGTTGGTTACAATGACGTATTATTTATGAGAATTCGATGAATATATTGATAAGAAACTTTAATTTTAAAATTGTGAACAAATGTGTCATGCTACAGAGAAAACATCTACACCTGCATTTTGCTCAAAATGTGGTTTTGTAGAATTCTGAAACACTTTCCTCAAAATCTACTTAATCCATAGTGACGATATTTTCTACCTTATGAAAAGTAGTTATTTCCTATACAGGAAATTTTTTTTATTAATTCACAACTTTTCGACATTGCCCAATATTTGAAAGAAATGAAAAGAAATGTGAATCATTAAATTTTAAAGAAAAATTTATTTTACTAAACTAAAATGTTAAAGTTATAATTATGTTCAGTGTATAGGATGAATTCTATATTTGTAAGTATTCTGCTAATTCTTTAAGCTTTAAATAGAGTGGATTTTATGCAAATTGTATCTAAAGGTAAGGACACGACTTATACAAATGTAGATACATACAGCTATTGATTATTAATTACTCATAGGTAATTATATATTTACGTAAATGTAAACATTTATTTACATAAGCAGTTATATGATACAGATATCTCATCGTTAAAATGCGAATCCATTCCTTTTAAATTTTGGGAATGGGGATTATTTAAACTTTGCATAAAATAAGCTCATATTTAAGAAGACGTCTCAGTCCGTATACCGGCCATTTTGATTTCTTGGACGTAATGTTAATCCTATGGGATTTTGACTTTAATTCTCACATCTTTACTATTTGATCTATTTGAATGCAATAAAGTGCATCTGATAGAGCAAAAAATACCGAAGGCTTCTGTGGAATTACTTTTTTGTTCCGATTTTTAAAAATATTTTTATTCTTATTTTAGTGATTCGTTTGCGAGTTTCCTGGTCTTTAAAAAATATTTTTAAAAATCGGAGAAAGAAAGTAATTCCACAGAAGCATCCATTATTTTTTGCTCTTTCGAATGTACTTTATTGCATTCAAATAGATCAAATAATAAAGATGTGAGAATTAAAGTCAAAATTCCATAGGATTAACATTACGTCTAAGAAATCAAAATGACGGTTAGACGGGAGCCTTAAATATCGCGGTGGAATATAAGTCAGTAAAATTCTTTTGTGAATATCGGCGGGTCGAACTTGAGAAATGTAGTTTATTAATACCTGAAATACGAGCCCCTTTAATAGACTTATAATATAAAAATAATCCAATTAACTATTTTGAGGGAGAAGGATTTTACAAAAAAAAAAAAATAAATAAATAACCTTTTATTTAAACTCCAATACATCCACTCTGATTACAGAAAAATATTTTCATATCCTTTTTGTTCGCGATACACTTCTAAAAAAATTGTTATCAGCGATTTCTTTATTTTTAGGCGGGGGAGGGGGGGAGGACCGGATATACACTACTGAAAAAAGCAAACATCGCTAAAACTTTTCTAGCTAGTACGAGAAAGCTGTAATGTGCATAAGCTTTTCCATTCGGCATCGCATACAGTGAGAACAGTCTTTATAAATATAAATGCGCACAGTTTGTAAATAAAATGGTGGAGTCTTTTCTCTTTTTTTAAGTTGTTGGTGTTCATTCTAAAGATTCGACTAAAAATGGAAAAGAAAAGCAGTCACATCCGTTATTTCTTTCTTGCTTTCTTTTTTTTTTTTTTTTTTTTGGAGAGTTTAAAAAGGTTTTATTATTCTTAGCTTTCCGCTATCCCACCGAATAATTTACGTTTCGCAGCGAAAAATATTTTTGCAAAATTAGGCCATTACTTTTCCGACGTTCAGCATTCGAGAAGGAGACTCGTACATAGAGAAACTTTTCAACAATAAAATCAGAGACAGAATTTTTCCTTACCCATGTACAGAAACTTTAGTGTCGTTTGTTTTTTTTATTTATTTCTTTTAAAGAGTCGGTTTAAAAGCTTGCGTTTTCTGAAAAAGAAAGTAGGACACACACATGTACAATGGAAAATACAAAAATATTTGCGGCAGACAAGCACAGAAATGTGTTTGGGTTTTAAAGACTTCTTTAAAAACATCTTTTTTAAAAGCGTACTTCCCAGATTGGTGTTTATGTATTTCATCCTTTTCTTCGTAATTCGTTTCAATCACTTGAATCTGCTTTGAAATTCACATAAGGAATGAAAGTTGTCTTTTGATGGTATGCATATTTAAACTTATATGTCGAGACTTTTTAGAGGGCTGAAAAAAACTGAAATGAAGTGTTTCTTATATTTTTGAATAGAATCAGTTTACTGGATATATGAATATCGGTTTCTTTTCTTTCATTTTTATTATGAAAAGCCGCATCTCTTTTCATGTTCTTCAAAATAAATATATTTTTTCCTTAACTAGGAATAGAATTGTTCTTTTCGTTATTGTATTGCTTATAATACGATGTATTGTTATTTGATAGAAATGAATGTGATAATCGCTAACGTAGTATTAACGATCTGAAATGAAAAATTTCATAATGTTAACTTCAAATTTTGACCTTCTCATATAATAACTTTAATATATATGTGTCTGTGTGTGTCCTATTTTAAAAATAACGTTACCGTTTAGTTTAGTGGTTAAATAAAACTAAATTTATATGAGAATACATTCTTAAACACCTAAAATTTCTTTTTAAGTAAATATCATTCTAATTAATAACTGCCATTCTTTAATTGAAAAGTTTGCAAAGAAAAAGTTATTGGAAATACATTTTTAAGAAAATGAAGGCTTTTCCCCGTAGATTTGGGAAGGGAAGGAAGGGATTTGCGTGCTAATGGTATCGGTTTATTTGGTCCTAAGGCCTTGGTAGGCTTGTGGTCATGGTCGCGAACTCGCGGTCACCGTTTTTCTCCGTCGAGTTAAGGGTTCAAGTCCCGATTCTACTAAACACTCGCCATGAAGCTAGGCTAATGTACCGATGGTGTGAAGTGGAAGTTTTGAGAGGGAGGTGGGTGCGAATCCAGGTGTCATTCTCGTCATTTGACCGAGGCTCAACTTTACGAGGGCTGTCGCCAATAGCTCTCGTGTTGATTCTAAGTGTGACATTAAAAAACAATCTATCAAAAATGATTTGATCTTAAATGCTTCTATGAATCCATATCTATATCAGCTAAAGAACTTTATAAAATCATAAAAGTCACTAATGTATTCGAAAATAAGCAAATACAACCGATTTAAAACTCGCTATAAAGCATCTAAAATAAATTCACCATTCTTAAGACCATGTCAATGAATGAACTTCATGACTTTAAACTACAAACGCTTTTAACTCGAATTAAACAACTCATGCATATTTCTGAATCTTACTTACTCCAACTACTTATATCAATGAGCAATGAATATGTCCCCCAACAATGATTTGACGCTAAGCTTGGTTCCCTACTCCTCAGTGCCTTTATGAAACAATGACTCTGGTCAGGTTCCCGTAATGAATCCTTCCATTTCCAGCGACTAAGTTCCTTAACTTACACAGCTCAAGCAACGCCCATAACTCCCGCATTAGAATCTAGTGTGGTACACGAAATGACGAGAGTGACTATTAGGGACATCCATGTATAATCGCCACCAAGCATATTTTGGCCGTTCTAGAAACTTTGCCACTAACTCCTAGGGGAGGAGGACTCCCTGTAACGGTGATGTGCCGGCAAAAGCCCGTTATTACGATAAAGGAAGAGTTATCCATCTTGCTGGGGGGTGACCAGGGCGGGCCAGTGGAAAGAATAATGCGTTATTAATGAAACATTTGCGTCGTCATGTGTGTGGTTGCGGTCTTCTAGGGCTAGACTGTGTCAACCAAGGAATACATTAAAGCGGAAGGAAGGAAGAAAAAAAATAGATTAAAGTTGTTCTTTCCCCCTTTTTTTCCTTTCTTTCTGTTCGTTGTCAGAGATTAGAAAGTTAAGAAAGATGTGATTTCACATTTCCCAGTCAAAGATGTCATTAACGGAAGTAAAATCTCTCCCATACCTCCCCTCCCCCCCCCCTTTTCTGCTTTATGACATCTGCCATAAGTAAGGTACTATCTGGCACCTTGATGATGGTGGAGATAGCCGATGGTAATGTCTTCACCATCAACTTGCTTAGTAAATGAATGTCAATACCGATGTTTCGTTTTTCCTTTCACGTCATGCTGATGTTCTGTGCAGTAATTAACCATGATGTATGATATTTTTAAAAGGGTCTCTAAGTCGATATTTGTTAATTTTGATTTGTTTAAGGCTATCTTCGCTTAATGTTATAGAAATAGGACCTGCGCTAGGTACATTTTTATGGTTGCAAAAAAAGGCTTCAATATTAATAATAATTCTTATTTCACTATTCAAGAGAGAGTAGCGTATTTTATTATATGACTCTTTTTTTTTGTTTGAATAAATTCATTTTCCCATCATAAATTATTCTTTCTACTGCTTCTCCTGCATTGTAAACTTAAACTAATATTTAATTTTAATAGATGAAGTGCAAAAACTGTCGCATTAATAAAATATTTCAACAATTTAAGGACATTGTATGATAAGTAGATATATGTGTTGCAATGACCTTAACTTATTATTGTTGGGGCATTTTTTCTATCCAAAAACCATGCTTTTAGCTTGAATCTTTCTCCATAGCACTAGTCAAATATAACTTTAAAACATGAGATTGTTGGAAGGATATTTTCAAAGACAATTTCACGTACAGTTGGACAGAATTTATGTCATAAATTTTGGAATTCGAGATAAAATGTAGCATTGTACTGACTATTTTTTCTATACATTCATTACATTCGTTGTATTGTTTTCTTTACTGGTATTCTCGCGAGATTAGTTAATTAGATGCTATTATATTATTTTAATTAGTTGCCCTGTGACTAATAATGCTATTTAAATAAATTCACGTTATATATTATTTATATTTGGAATATGCAAATAATATATAGCATCAATGCTTTTGAATAGCTAATTAATTGATTTCTTTTTTCCTTTATGAAATATGTATGCTATAGCAGATGTTTTATTCAAAACTAAAGGAAAATGAATTGAGAATGAAAAATTTATTACTTTGAGTTCATTTGTAATAAAACATAAGGAAGTTCTTCCTATACATAAAATATTGTATTAAATATATTTTAACGAATTATACTAAAGCTGATTGCGCTTAACTCTTTTGCCAAATCGAAGAAAGGACTGTGATAGAATTCTAGAGCTAACAAAATCTGTAAGCTGTGGTGTTTTCTTTTTATTACTATTATTATTATTTTTTTGAAAAAATTTAGAAAAATAATCTGCATTGAATTATTTTTAGTAAATTATTTTCTTAAAATTTAAGGTATGAATTCAAGAATAATTTTCCATCGAAGATGTTGGAGTTAATATTATGTTTTTGTATGAATATATTTAACTCAGAATATGAAGACTTGATTTTAAAGTTTTTCACGTAAATTCTTTTTAAAGCCCAAAATATTAAAAATAAAAAAAATGATACTTAAAGGAAGGACGAGTAAAAGTTATCATTTCATTTAATATTTCATAAACTCTTCACAGCATCATCAGCAATTAAAAATATGAAAAATGTTTACAAAAATACCAAAAGTCCAAGTTTAAACATATGAAAAAAGACAAACGGAAGAGAAGAGACAAATATTTTATCATGGAAATTCTTTAGAAAAACAAGGAAAAAAAGTTTTTCCCTGCAAGGAATATAGCCGTCAAGCACATTAATCCTGCTGTCTCTGAAAATTCCAGCTAAGATAAAAGATAAACGAAACAGCCATTCTTCGCAACTGCATTTTTAACCCTAACTTCCATAAAAAGATCATTTTTTATATGCGCATATCGTTTATTGCAGTGAATATTGTAACCTTTTTTTATGATTTTAAAACTGCATAAATGCATGTGATTATATCTGCTTAGATGCAAGGATGTTAAAAAATGTGATTATTAGCATATAAGGACTATGAAATGGAATAATAGTTTCAAATGTATATTAAACGTGCCTTGGGTTTCCAAATCTTCATTGAGTTTGCTTACAGATATACAGTCAAATTAGGATTATTCAAACTTGAAAGGATCAGAAAAAATTTGAATTAAATACGTCTTTCTAAAGAGGAGAGACAATTTTTTTAAAAAAATGTTTACACCATAATTAGTTTTACAAACTATATTTTACAAAATGTATGTACATTGCAATAAATGTATTTATGATTTTGAATTAAATCAAAAAGTTTTACTATGTACCTTAATGAGTTAAACTCAAAAAAAAAAAAAAAAAACTGACTTTATACTAAGTTAGCATTATCAAACTTATAATCTGTTGGCAACTAAAAGTAATCAGCAATTTTTAGGAAAAAAATCTGCAGGAAAATCTTTTTAAAAAAATGTAACAAATGTAAAAATAAGTTTAATTTTCTTCAATCCAGTCCAAAAATGATAACAATCAAATGTAATATTATTTGTCTTATCAGATGTCTGGCATATACAAGCTAGTCCTTTCTAGAACATTACAAAACTTTCATTTATTTAAAATGTTCTTTAAATATATCTAAACAAAAGTAAAAAAAACAGTAAATATGTAAAAAAAAATGGATTAAAAACCATGAAAATTCCGTTAAAAATAAGACTATTGAATTTTGCAAACAAAATTTTTTGCAACACAATAATACCTTGCATACATGTGACACACACCTCTTAAGTCAGAGACCCAGCCTGGGACCCCAAACACAACAAATTTCACCTTTTTATCTCTTCGTTGGTGGGGAACACGAAAACTTAAAAGGGAGATAAGAAAAAAGGGGCGCCCAACTTCTCAGCACTACTTCTACGACATTATCCATCTAAGGGGGCATCAGACCTCAGTCTCCTCCTGGATTATCGTACACCATTCATTGTAAAGATAGTTTAGGAATTCCTTTACTTTGGCATCGCTGTTACCCAGGTCAAATGGACGGAGGGGCAGCCGGGGGGGAGTAGAAGAGGGGAAAAAAAGTCAACCCTGTCAGGTTCTTTTATTAAAGTTGTCTTCTCTAAAAAGAGGGAATAGAAGATTTATTATGGGTTATGTCCTTGAGTCTACCTCCCTTGCCTTAAGAGACTCTCATAAAAATCTTTTCTTAAATTTGTGCGTTTCTTAATATTTGCCTCCCCACTGCTTTTAATGCAGTGAATGGTTTTATAAATAAGGCCACTCGTTATGATGCTTTTTTCAGTGGAAATTTTACTGTCGTTAGAGTTGTGTAAAGTTAAAGTAGTGTTTTTTTACTGCCTAACGAGAAATGGTTGCGACTAGCAATAAAAGGTATAAAATGTTGCACGCTCACACAAATCCGCTTTTCATTCAGGAAACAGTACATTTTTTTAAAAAAAAGTAATTGTGAGTGTAGGAAAGGAGCTTAAAAAATTATTTCAAAACAATGAAGTTTGAGATCTTAAATCTTTCGGCTTAAAAAAAATCTTTTCTGGGAGGTGTACATGTACCAACTTCAAATTATAGCAAACTGCGTATCTGGTACTTAAAAGTAATGATTTTTTTTAAAAAAATTACTGTTATTGTATCGTACTGCGATTTCTTATTAAATTTTCTACAAGAGTTGTTCTACACGAGAGCTTTGCTTTGATGCTTTCTGATTAAAGAAAATGTACTGAAACTAATAGATATTATGAAAAACACCATAATTAAGTTATGGTGTTTTTCCATAAATTAAGGAAAAATAGCAATTACTCAAAAAGTTACATCTGGGATGTAATAAGACTTGGCCACAGTATACAATATGTAGAAAGGTATAAAATAACTCAGTAATAGCATAACATATAATTATGGTGTTTTGAAATAAGCACATATGTAAAACCAATAAATTGAACGTGTCAGTTTGGTATTAGAAAAGTGCCTTCAATATGGAGTATGATCACTCTTAGATGCAATGCAGCGATGTGTGATTCTGTCAATTATGTGGTCTATGAGTTCGATAGGAAGTGAGAGCTTTTGCTTTTGTAAAAGCAGTTACAAGCGTGGCAAGAGTCTGAGGAGGGGGATTGAGAGCAGCAACGTGTCGTACCAAAGCATTCCAGACATGCTTGATGGAATCGAGTCCCGTGATCTTGTTGGCCATTCCATGCGCTGATTTGCTTAGTGCTTAACATAATCTTCCTTTTGGATGCCAAACCAAAAATTGGTTTGAAATTGTTGCAAAGTCTTTAAACCAAAGAAGGGATCACATATAAACATCAGGCTAAGTTTGTTTGAGTTTGACCTGCTTCTAGACTCCCAATGGCTTTTCATAGCTGTTTTTTCAGCATTCAATATCACAAGATCATTGTAAAGAATTGGCTATTTTAAATTTCTTATCTCACTATCACAGAGATATAAGTATCTTGTTGGACTGAAATAAACCTTCCATGAAAAATTAAATTTTTCTTTTATGTTTCAATTTGTGTATTATTTTAACTTACATGAAATTAGGAATCCCAGAAATGCTGAAAATAGGGTCAAATTATTCAGAGTTTTAAGACAACTGTGCAGATGCCCTTTTTTGTCTTGAACCTTTTAAATTATTTCTTTTTAACTCGGTTTTCTTCTAGATGTGTTCAATGAAATATTTTAATTTAATTGCTGGAATTTAGAAATTAATAACTGACAAAAAAAAAAAACTTTATAAAAAAACATTCAATTACTTTAAAGCCGAGTTTTTCAGCTAGTAGTACATAAATAATAATTCTTAAATAATGCCTTGTCCTAAAATGGTGATATGTTTTACTCGTACGTATATACAGAAAATTTCAAGTAAATTGTTATTCATAAAGATTGTCAATGTAAAGCCCTTAAGGAATGTTTAATTATAATATAAACATTACACTTCAAAGTAGTATTCTTAATAATAGACACAGATAATAACTCTGTAATGTATGGATTTATGTAAAAAATATAGGATGTTATAAGTTATTATTAATAATAAAGATAATTTTTTATACAAATTACCATAAACCGTGTGAAATATTTCTACGGACTCTTAATTAAGATTTCTTGCATGTTCAAACAAATTTTCGACCCAGGAGAATTTCTTGTAAAACTATGCCATCCTATAATAAAACTGAAAAAATGTAATAAATCAAAATAAACTTTTCTTTCAATATTAGAAAACTTACATTATCTTGTTATAATAAAACAACACGTGCATTCAAACGGTTGAATAACTTTTATCTATTTTATAACTTTCACTTTCACGCAACATCAGCTCAGATATTTATTATTTGAGTTTACCGAACATCAAATTATGATAAGGTAAATTTTTAAAACAGAATTACTTAAGTATTTTCTAAAGCACCTCTTAGAGGTTGAATTTTAACACTTTATCGTACATAACCACGAGTTGTAAATGAAAATTCACTGAGAGCAATAAAGTCTCATGAAAATTAGCTCTCAGTACTTAGAGCTTGTGTCTTCATTTACGTAATTATTTTCTCCCCTAGTTATGTACATACCGCAATGATTCTCTCAAGCGCCGTATTCAACATTGCAACAGAAGCAACAGTAAGGAAAATAATGGCTTCGCCATTCTTTAATCTTGAAGCTCTAAGTCATCGGGCCGGTGATGATTTTCCTGACAAATGATTTGACGCACGCATAAATGTCATTATCGAGTTCTCTAATTGCTCAACTAATTTAGTGAAATTATTTAATTCATTATTATACAGTTATGGGCGTTGGAAAATCTCGGGGATCATTCTCTGCGATGTTCAGAATTACTTATTCATACAACAGGAGGGGGTTGCCACAGTGGAAACAAAATACTACAAAATAGATAAACTAATGTTGGGGGAGGGAGGAATCTCATTATCATAAAAAAAAGGACGGTAAAAAAAAATTGTACTCATACTATCCCGCACAAAAATAATTAAACTATTTTTGGGTAATTAACTTTCAAGTCCTCGGTGAAAATAAAAATTAAGCGCTTTCGTGAAAATAAATTAATTAGCAGAAATTGTAACATAGGCTATTCTTGAATTTCCCCCTACGACTAACATGTGAGGGTTTCTTTCTGATTGTACATTTAAGTTCCCGGTTTCTTCCCAATCAAATGAAACGTGATACAAATGAAGTAAACTTTGAAAGTGGAGCGAATAGATATAATCAAATTATATAATGCTACAGAGAATTAGTTTTTAAGGTTACGGTAGTAAGAAGAGTGTTGGTGTGACGTGCGCGGAACTATTCTGCTGTGCATAGTGGATTTAGTGAAATTAGGACTCAACGCTATCGGAGCAACTAAAGAAGGTACTCGCGTCGTATTTCAGTTAGCGTATTTTTTGATAGATTAAAGAATTTGATAATTCTCACGAATAAAGAAAATAAATTGTTTTGGGCATTCCCTCTGTTGGAAGACCAATAAAAAAAAGTGTATTTTAGATATACATTTGACTATTTTATTTACTTGGCTTGTACTTGAACTTGTTGAAATTTAAATCTTGTGATTAGATTAATAATTAAGGTGATAGAGGAGACAAGTATTCGGATGTCGTCTCAAAATAAAGATTGGAAGATGACAGTAAAGTAAACTGCATTATTTAGATTGATAATTTTAGTATCATGTTTTATAACATAATTTATCAATAATCGACTTTGATTTTTATGATCATCCAAATATGTAAGATGATGAAAAGTCTTATAATATGAATGATCACAAGTTTAGTTTAGAAAGGAGACCAATAAGGCATGTGCATTGACTAACATTATCCTTCAGCAAGATTGGTGTTGTCGGCAGCGTCTTGAACTTCCAATCTCTATATCCGAAGAAAACTTGTCCAGTCGCTTTTTTCACTGCTCTTAGCAACTAGGCCAAAAGGGATTACCTCTCTAGCTAGTTATTGAGGCATTTCAATTTTCGTCGTCGTTGTTGAAACGAGCCGCAGCAATTCGGTGATTGGTTCGACTTTTAATTCCACTGAAAGCTTCCTTTCAGATTAAGCATTTGATGAGGGTGAAATTAAAATGAACTTCAAAGTCATCAAGAGTGGTGCAATGTGACAATTAGAAAAGGAAGGTACCAGATCAGATTTTGTGCTTGATTTCTTGGGATTGTCGCAAAATTCCAAGATTCGGGGCCAATAGTCTTTGTGTAAATATAGATCGACATCAATTCAAAATCATTCAGTCAGTTTGACTGAAAAAGAATTTTCTATTCTAACCAAAATGTGTTTATCTACCTTAATAATGAAACAATTAAGTAAAATAATTTTTTCGTTACAATTTCGATTATTATTTACTTTTATATATTTATAAATTTGTGCTTGAATTTAATCATTTTTTTAAAAAAATGATTGTATGAGTTGAATAGTAATTTATATTTTATACTCATTTGGTAGCATCTTTTCAAATTAATCAAATTTTTGCTCTTTTGATTGAAATTATGTTCAATTTCAATTTTCTAGCAATTACAATTGAAGGCTGTTTACAATGAATATTTATGTCATGAATTTTCAAGTAGTTCTTTACATCCAAAAAATGTTAAAAGTGTAGTTATTAATCTGAAACATATTATTTCTCCAAAATTTTGGCATTTCAAATTATTTCAGCAAAGCAGTGGTTATTAATTTCAAAGTAATTGTTTTTTTTTAAAGAGAACAATCATATTTGTAACTTATGTAAAAAATACCGAAAACCATGAAATGACACTAAGGACCGAAAAGTGAACTAAAACTTTTCTTTTAATTGCATTAAATTATTTTAAAACAAATTTTCCATTTGAATTACTACGATATTATAAAGAGCAATTTCTAAAGAACAATCAGTTTAGAAATGTAAGTGCACCCACCTTCCAAAACGGGCTCAAATTTTCCTCAAAAGCAACTGAACTGGAATATAAATGGAGATGTGTTCGGCGTCCCTTCAATTTTTTCTCCTACTACATAACATACCCCATTTCAGTAGCCAATCGCACGACAGATCCCCTATAAGAATGCACGTGTCGTAGTAGCTAGCACCCGACAACCAAGCACAACTTTAACTTTTATTTCGATGCAAAACAAAAGGATGAGCAACGGGATAAAAGGGAAAAAAGTTATGAGAAGAGAGAAAAAGATAAAGCTCCTGCTTATCCCTGGAGGGATGCGGCGACATTCCGGGATAGAAAGAAAAAAAAAGCGGGAAAGAAAAAAAAAAGGGGGGGGGGAACAGAAAAAAGTTTCGGTTTAAAATGCTCGCGCATCCCTACAGTCCCAGCTCGTTTCCTTCGCACTTGTCAGGTGATGAAAAGGGACAAGGATGTAGTAAGGAATGTTCTCCGGATTCGAGACCCAATTTATAGAGCTAGAGAACTTCACAGAAAAACCCTGCAGTGAATTTTAAATTGAGGAGAAGAGGAAACGGAGGGAAAAAAAATACAGGAGAAGTGGATAAAAAAAAATACTTTGCAAGTTCTGGACTATTTGCCTGTCTCAAATCAAACAGGAAGTTTTATTTATTTATCTGGGATTTTATTTGTTTATTTTTATTTTATTTTGTAGGTGGTCGTAGAGAGAAAAGGTCTACTGATCGAATGTATTTTGTCTATTTATTTATTATTATTTTATTTCGGGATTCTTCTATTCGCCCCTGAGATATCTCGATGTTTTGTCTACTTGCCAAAAGTGTCTGTGAGGTAGGAGATTTCAATCATAGCAATAGTAGATGCTCACAAAATGCACTAGAAATTAGTAGAAATGAAGTAAACAAAATAATAAATAAATGTAATTTAGATCATATGTGCAATACTTTATTTTCGTTTATTTCATTGTGTTTCTGGTCGGAATATAGTATAAGTCATCAACAAAAATAATACTATTATCATTGATGCCTTGAGCAGCAATACTTAGTTCAAAGTCTCAGTGTATATGAAAATAAATAAATATTTAATACTAAGATTTACACGGTTTACAAGAATTGTTATATTTCAACAAAATAAACTAATAGGTATCCTTGGGGAAAATGAAATATCGGTATTAAAAATAAAAGCTTCCTTTGATACAAGACATTGAAATAATCTGAATGAAATAATTTTTATTAAATCAAGGAGAACATCAATATATATATATATATAAAAAATATTTAAATTATAATTGGAGTGTGTTAATTTTCGAATGCTATATAAATTCGAATATTTTTAATATAAATGCTTAGAGTTTTAAAATACAGATATTTTTAATTATGAATGTCTAGACCATTGTTTTGAATTTTTTTATTTAGTTATTTAATATAGAATATTTTAATGAATTGTTAGTGCATTACAGAAAACTTTTATATATGAAATAAAATTATATAAATTTTGAAGACAATAATAGGTTCTTGAAGCATGCTTCAGGAGAAAAAACATTATTTCTAATTTTTTTTCACTCATAAGTTTTGCAATTATGTTATACATAATTAATCAGGTGTCTTATCTCCACATATAATTTTAAAACTAAATACTTAGAACAAAACTAATACTTGAGCATTCAGCTAAAATTTCGCAAGTAAAACCGTATAAAAAAAATGAACACTTTTTCTGTTACAGTTTAACTCTATATGACCTTCATTGCTTCAATAATAAATTTTACATTACCATAACATTATTCATCTATTTATTATGTGTAGTAGATTTTATTCCTTCTTTTACACTCTATGTATAAGATAGGAAACATTCTTTTCATCAGTTGCCTCAAGACATGTTGACACCCTACCCTTTAATTATGTAATTCGCAGCGGATAATAAGACATAAAACAGAATTGCAACCTACCTTTTACCTATATAATGACGAAGAGTAATTTGACAGGTATAGGCTATTACTATACAAATGAAAATCAAATATGAAACTCAAATGAGATATTAAGTCTACGCAAACATTCCTTTCGGGAACATATAACGGCTGTCTTTTTTTATTATTATTATTATTATCAATCGACAGTTATCAATAGAATAACTAATGAAACTTGACAGACTAAACGTGTTTTTATGAACCTGAATCTTTTGCTGTGAAACTGATCTCTCTTTCATGTTTGATACTTTTAAACTGAAATGATTTTTATAGAAAAAAAGAACATTGTATAAAATATTGATGTTCATATTAAAATGTAGTGAATTTGAAAATATTCATTACTTTTAACATTCTTCTTAAAACTCACATTCAATTCAGAACACTATTATATATATATACATATTTCTAAATTTTAACTTTTGCTTTTCTATTACTTTGCTTTGTTTTAAATTGGTTTGAATCTTAAACAGTATGTAATGGATTTTTGGCTGTATTAAATTAATAGATAATTTTATGTATTTGAGTAAATTTTTAGCCTATTTTCATCAGATTTTTTTAATTTGATAATGTTTGTTATTTGATTTTTGGTTAATTTTTAAACTTTTCTTTTAATTGTTTATGTTCTAAAGGATTGTAACATGTAAAATGTTTTGTGCTTATAATCTGTACTTTTATAATCTTGTTTAGATGTAAATATTATATATATATATATATATGCTTGAATTTCACTGGAGAAATAGTCGCAATAAATACGATAACTTGAAACGTGTGAGTAATTATTTACCAATTATAAATGTATCTATTTTCTTCTTTTATATGCAAAGTAGAGCTTGCCATCATAAACAAAATAAGAAAAAAAAGTGGGGGAGACAAAAATTGTACTTCTATTGTATGAGGCAAAATTTTTTGAACATTTCACAAATAATGTGATTGAGTTATTGAATTTTTTAAAAATTTTGTCAGCAATATCTCTCAAAATGTATTTAAGTAATATTTAAATATCCTATCATTTATACTATCCAAATATGTAAAACTGCTTATGAATTCAACATAAAAATAATGAGAGAAATTTAAATGGAACTTTTATGTAACTTTTTTTTTAGCAAAAAAAATGTTATTTTAAAGGACTTTTATATTTTCTATTTGAA
>BMAW01055543.1:629339-705651 GCA_019974015.1 Nephila pilipes
GGTAATTATTAAATTATTAATTATTTATTGGTAATTATTAAATTATTAATTATTTATTGGTAATTAATATATTATTTTATTAGTTATAGTAAATTATTTTCTTGATATTATATTAGAGAATTTATTCCATAAATTTTTAATACAATTATAAATTCTATTAGTTTATTTGTGTATATATAGTCTTTAAAGTTATATTACAATTTAAATTTTTTTTTTTAATAATTCAAGAGCTTTTCTATTCCATATCTCTCGTACTAGACATATTATCTTCCTCTTCAGTAAACTGTAGCAATTTCAAAAAGAAATTATTTAAACGGTTTTAAGATCGCAATAAAATCCTAAATGGCAATAAAAGAAAAACATCCTTGCAATAGCATTTGAGCTTTCAGAATTCCCTTAACTAATGAAGAATGCGACTCAATTGGTTTTCCACTCAAGCTTACACAAATTGAGCAAAATCTTTTTGGTTTGAGTTTAAACTACCTTAATGTATCGCGCTGTTCTATTATAATTTTTTTTTTCTAAATAAAGGCTTAAACATGTGTTTCTTATAAAGAAACATGATATTTTGTCACTAACAAATGATTTTTTATTTAAAAGAATTGTCTTCAAATGGAAAAAATTTCCCTTGCGTAGCGAAATTGGTAATTGGACATTTCTCTTATTTTCTGTTTCGCTTATTACATTTTGTTCTTGCTTATGTAGGAAAAAATATTTTATCATTCTTTTTGAGATTTCTTTCCCACTAAGTGGGGAAAAATCGCGTATATAAAACCAGATTTTTTTTTCTCCCCTAATAAATGCCAGTTTAAAAATTTCTTTCAACTTTTTAGTCGATTTGGGATTTCGTTTTTGAATCACCTTGGTGAATTTGTAATCAACATTTCAAATGGAAATTCAAAAAGATTTAGTTTTACCCTTTCTTTGTTTACTCAAACTATTTTGATAGCTCTCGTCTTTTAGTTGGAAAATAAATTTTGTTTTAAAGTTATTTGTGTATGTTTTTGTTTTAAATATTTTCCTTAAAAATTATTTTTCTATTTTTGATATTAAATACTAGAACTTTCAATTAGACTTACAATTTTAGCTAATCTTTAATATTTTTGTAGAAAATAAAAGAGCGATTTATACAAAGTGTACATTCAATATTTCAACAGACATACATATAAAGGTGACTGAAATTTTCATAAGTGTTAGTTGGCAACCTTGCGAAGAGGGTAATTCAGCGTTTAGATTTAAAGCTTCGTAAAATTAACCGAAAATGTCTTAGTTACAATGGCATGTCCGCTCGAAGGAAGTATTTTTCAAAAACCACGATCTGCGATCTGGTTTTTACTTTCGATAAGCGTAAAAACTTCAAAAATATTTTCTCGCACGAACAAATATTTCCGCAATAGTTCCATGAACCGCGCAAGTTTATATTCATGGCTGGAAAAGTTCAAAAGTTGTCACTTAAGTGTTACCGACAAACTGAGTACTCATGGTCCGATTTTCTGTGATTACTTGGAGAGGCAATACATTATCAAGGGCCTATACTACTTAGACATGATTTAGAAAAAAGGCAAAAGTCCACGTTAAAGAAAAAATGTCCAAAATGGCTGAGGAAAGGTGTGCTTCTTTTGCAAAACGACACTGAACCTCATACGGTGCAATTGACACTGGAAACATTTTGCAAAGTAGATTGAGAGCTTCTACCTCATTCAATGGCAACGAAAGGGTATAGAAAGAAGTGCAAAACTAGCTTCGAGATCAAGGTAAAAAATTCTTGTTGAAGGGATAAGAAGAATCCCAAAAGGATGGGAAAAGTGCGAAGAAGTTGGTAGGATTACTCGGAAAGGAAAATAAATAATTGTCTTAATATTAAAATAATATTCATCAATTCATACTAATAAATAACTTATTATGATACAGTTTCTGATCTTTTACTTGTAATCTTAAACAGATTCCCAAGTTATGGATTCTTCATTTAAGTAAATTACAATATTTCTGCGACTTTTGGGTGGTAACTTCACCTTGTGAACTGCTCCACCTTTACTATTAGTCATGTTCTTCCTTTATTTCATTTGTAAAATATGCCTCGGCACGGAGCAAGAGGATTTGTCACACACCACCGCATGTTCCAAAGTCACTGATTCACAGCAAGAACTTCTTGACTTCTGTCACTAATCAATTACCGACCGTTACGCGATAAACGCCCTCCCAGACCAGGTGTAGTAAATAACCAGATAGGATTTTCTTGAAATGCCGACTCCAAGTTTAGCGAATCTTTACGAAAAAAGCCCACCTGTGATGCCGATGTGGCTTATCGACTAGGGGTTGACAGCGGTATTCACTCTATGATGGAACTCAATGGACCCAATCGAATGCTGACGTTTGCTCCCCACCCCCTGCCCAAAACTGCTTTTCTTCTAACCCTTTCACTTTCCTTATTTTGATCTTCCAAGAAAATGGATACTTCTGCCTAGTTGTTGATCTGAGATGTTAAACATGTTTGTTGACCAAAAATTCTTAAGCTGCAGATCTCACCTGGAAACTCGCGGCGCACGCTTTTTCTGCGAATTCTTTAAGGTTTCAAATGGTAGAGAGAGTTCTAAGATTAATATTGTAAATTCTAAGTGAATTCTTGTTGATAAATTTGCAAAACTGCTAGCATCTTATAAATAACACTTCAAATTCTTCATTTTTATCATTTCCATTCAATCATTTGTGTATATTTCTCATACATTCAATATTCTGAGGAGTATTGAATGTTCAACATTAAATACTAGGGATACATGAAGTTTAGAGGACACATGAAGTGGTGTGGGATCCACGGCAATTAAGAAAACAATATTCATCGATATAAATTGTAGTATATGTAAATATATATTGTAGTATATATGTATGTAGTAATCAGTATATGAACTGAAGTTAGAAAGTATTCGGTTAAGGCAACGGATGCAGACTTTCTCAACCATCAATTGTTATTTCTTAAACGAATTTAGATTTTATAAAAACTCCACATATTTCCCCCCACACACACCTTTTTTTTATGATTTTTGATTTAATAGTGAAATATTTGATCAATATGAAATAATAAAAATATGATATCATATTGATTGTAGACAATAGATAAAATATAGAAATGGCCATTATCTTAACTGATATGGTTATAACTTTGTATATATTTAAAATCTACATTAGCTTCTACTATTGTCAGTTGCCAAAGTTGGTTGATGAAATGTATGAAACAGTGAACGCATTTTGAAATATAAGTTATTAAAATTTTATGAAGGCAGTTTTATTGCAAAATTATAAAAATTTACGGCGATTACATGGAATTATCGACTGTGAGGCAAAAAAATCTTAACAGCGTTAATATTTTTTAATCGTATGAAATAAGGGTTCTCTATGATTGTACAATTATTAGTTACCTTTTTCTAAAATCTGGATATTTTTAAATTTGACATTTAAATTGTCTAGGTTTTTTTTTTTTCTTTTTCTTAATCATTTTATTAATTGTAACTTTGTAGATGAACTTATTTTTGATGTGCAATTTTTTTACATCTCTGTTAATTGTTTACTGGTAATTTACTCTATTATGAAATGAATAACGTCCAAATTATTGTTTCATAAATGCATTTAAAAGGTTCTAGAAGCTCAAATCGTATAACTGACCTCCTAAATGGATGAATTATTGTATTTAAATTTAAGTGGCATTTAAAATTTGTACCAAATATTTTAAAAAAGAAATTCGAATTCATAAATCATGTTTCAAATAATTTCATTTGACGTAAAAAAAAGACTTTATAAAGGAAGAAAAAGGAAAGATATAATTGTAAATTACATTTAATTTTATCCTAAAGTCTTGGCTTTAACAATGAAAAAAAAATGATGATATTTTCAATCTTTTATAAGTTAAAATTCTTTTCACTACTTTAAGAATATTGAAAGTTACTTTATATCCGAGAAAAACTGAATGGAAAAAAATGAATGGTTCGGAAAAAATATTCAACTTAAATGTGAACCTATTGTTTTTTTTTTTATATATTCTTTTCCTCTTTCCAAGTACTTAGTCAGCGAATATAGCGGTAGGGAACTAGAATCATAAATGATTTTACAATTCGTTCCCGATAGGAATCGAAAAAAATGTATCTATCTATATATATATTTCTCTTTTTATATCGTCATGGAACGGTATGGCCCAGTAAGACTCAAAAACACGAAAATCGTCCTCGTGGTTTCGAAATTCATTTTTAACTCACATTTACGATCTTTCATATTTTTCGGAAGCTAAACAGCCATTCTTTCTCTCCCTCTATAAAGAAAAGAATGAATAAAATGATAAAAAAAAAAAAAAAAAAAAAGAATGCCGGGCTTTCTTCATTCGTTCGCTCAAAATACGATGTGCAGGTAAATAGAAAAATCATTTCTGTCTACACGAAATAAATGGTACTAGAATGGGGCTAGGTAAAGCGAAAAATAGGGACCTCTTTTCTTGCGGTTTGAAAGAAAAGACTCGTAAATTTCATTTCGTGCCATTGAGAGAATTTTCCGTTTTTCAGGCTGAATTTGTTTTCTAAATGGCTTCTTTTTAGAGGCTGTTGTTTTGCATGCATCGAGTGCGTGTGTCGAAGAAGTAAACTGTCGATTAAATGCGTCCTGATTTTTTTTTTTTTTTAAACAGAAAATAACTGACATTAACTTTCATCGGTTGATAAAACCTTTGTAATCAACAATGTTTAAAATTGTGTGGTAAATAAGTATTTTTATTCACTGATATTTGAAATGTTCTCATTTACTTAACATATATTACTTACTCATTTACTGTAAAATGTTTTTTGTTACGACTGAATTATTCACGGGGCGATATAACGAATCGCAAATAAATAATTTCCATTTTTAAATTATTATTCATTATTTCAATTGGTTTGAAGTAATTTTTTTCCATGAACATTAGGTTCCAAAAACATCGGCTGCAGGCTTGGTTATTGGAGTTAATTATTCAAGTATATTTTAAATAATAAATTGACAAATGTCTCAATAATTATTTCATTATGAAAAATTGTTACATGGAAGTTAATTTCTTTTATATATAGATATATACTATCGTTAGTTTAATTATTTTTATCTACCAGAATTAAAGTTGAAAACCATTTTTTTTTCTTAAATTATTTTCATTTAATGGAAATCTTGTGGACTGTTACAGACAACTAAGAATATTTCTACTATAAAGAAAATTCTATGAATAAATGTTTTCAAATTTTTTAGAATTATGAAATTTTCATTTAATTTATTAGAAAATTATTAATTAAATAACTAAGCATTATTTTAAAAGAAGAATTAGGAATTTTGCGTTATAAAATCTGAAGAAAAAAAACTATTTCCATGTAGTCAAATTTCATTTCTCTCTCTCTCTCTCTCTCTCACACACACATGAAATAATATTAACTTTACAAGATCAAAAATCATTATTTTGAAAATACTTATTTTTTTCTTATAAATTTACCAATAAAACAATCTTAATCCATGGAATTAGAATTTATTATGGAGTTAGATAATTGTTGGTGATCTGATATGATCGTACGAACAACTTTAAAAAAAAATAAGAACTAAACGCCATTGTTTAATTTTGTATGCATTAACCTATATAATTTAATCTCAAACAATGGATGTATAGTACAATTATGATAAAATTATACGATATGCCAGTGTGACTGTGTTGAAGGCTATTAAATGACAATATTTTCAAATAACAGCACTGTGCTTTGAATTTCTTTAAGTAAAAACATAATTAAATTTTACCTAATACATTCAAAATATGCCTGAAACAACATTAAAAGAATAATTGTTTACACAGAATCAAAGTCTTATTTATTTATTAAAGAATTAAGCCTATGTGGAACAAACAAATATTTTTTCTAAGATTCCAATAAAAAAATTTCAAATGCTTGCTCCGATCTGAAAATAAACTCTATCAAGTTTATTGTCAGTTGTGGCATTTCAGCAGACCTTATTTAAAATCCTCTCTTTTAAAGCAGGATTTCAAATAAGATCTTTACGAAGGAACAAACCATTGTCAAAACAAAGCTTATGCATACATTTTTTTAACCTCAATATGTTCTCTATTCTAGAAAAAATATATATCCAGATTCTGTTATATGCTTCAGATAGTCAATATTATCTTTCCTTAAATATAAAAGGAATTCTTAGAATTCTTAAGCATTTTAATATACACAAAAAATAAAATAAAGAATGCACTACATGTTGGAAAAAAAGAATGCATAGTAAAATTCTAGACTTATATCCGAAAACTCTGTCTAAATCCAAACTAAAAATATTGACAAACTATTTTTACTATTAAGAAGAGGGTATTTTGCTTCCTAAACTGTTACACACGGTTGATCTAATATACTTTCCTAGTGAACTAACTCCTGTTGCCGTCCAGAAAATCCATAATCCGGTCTTAAGTGCAATGGCGGAGGGCGAATTTTGAATGGAGGCGTATTTAAATCCCATAGCCAACACCTGGTGTTCTTTATAGGCTGAGTTTTCTGACGATAAAGGTCCTCCAATACGAAGAATAGATTCTTCCTCCGTAAGTTGTGTATGAAGATTATGCTTGAAGAATTCGGGATCGTTCATGAGTGATCAATAGGATTTTCATGGATGACGGCGTTTCTATTCAGGAACTTTTCATCTTGGATGTAGGGAGGTTCGGTGATAGTTTAGAGATGTCTAAAGCGTCAGATGTAGGTTTGATGTTTGATGTCGTGCAAGCTAGGTGTTCTTTTAAATGGGTTGCAAAATGAGACAGGGCTGTTATTGTTTGTTTTACTAAGATATAACTTGTTTTGAAAAAAAAAATTTCCTTTCTATTTTTAAAGATGTATTATTTTAAATAATTGTTTGAAAAGCATTTAGAAAATAGCAAAAATATGTATTTTAAACAGAGACACAGAATGGGCGTGGAATAATTTATATATATATTTTAAAAGAAATTTTCTTCGTAATATTCATGTAGTGATAGTAAATTATTTGCATTATAAAATAAACACTTAAGGCTTCCGTCTACCGGCCATTTTAACTTCTTGGATGTATTATTATGAATCCTGTGAAATCTCTACTGTCGGCCTTTTCACTATTTGAATGCAAGAAAGTTCATCCGAAAGAGCAAAAAATAGTGGAGATTTTTGCGGAATTGTATTTTCTTCCCAATTTTCAAAAATATCTTTATAAAGACCGAAAACCCACAAGCGAATTATTAAAATAGAGATAAAAATATTTTTGAAAATCGAAGGGAAAAGGTAGTTCCTCAGAAACTTCATCATTTTTTGCTCTTTCTAATGCACTTTTTTGTATTCAAATAGATTAAATAGTACAGATTTGAAGACGTAATGCAATCCATAGGATTAATATTGTGAATTGAATTGAAGAATAAGTAATGTGAAATATAGTTTTTAAAAAAATATTCTCTTATAAATGAAATATTCATGTTTTTCAAAAACAGATAAGCTGTCTATAGTGTTTTTTAAAATTAAATAACCTCTTTTAGAAATGTTAATATGAGCATTGAGATTCTGAAACATTTTGCTGTTTTTTTAATAATCATTTGGTATTATATCATTATAAGGAAGTAATATTCAAAAAAAATTCATGTTTGAAGTGTTGTTTAAATCCAATTTTAAGAATATATCTATGTAACTGAATCAGATAATACAATTTTTCTACATTTTATACATTAAGTGGATATATTTTTAAAAAAACACCTCTCAATGATAATTATTGTACAATTATTATTTGAGGTATAATTTTTCTAATTTGAATTGGTTTAAAATCTTTTGCTGAACAGCACTTAATTTTGAATCCTATCTAGATAGACGTAACTATGTAACAAGCAAAATTTGTAAGGAACGAAGAAAATAACTTTTGGTACAAAGTGATACTCTACGTATTAAGCTACAAATAAAGTACTGTAATAACAACTGTAAGTGATTCTTCTGTATAATCTGCGATAGGATTCAATAACAACTTATAGCAACGAATTGCCCGGATTTAAGGATATTTTCCAGATATCAAGAAAAATTTTCGATTACATAGATATCATGGAGTAAACAAAAAAAATGTCTTGGAATATCCGGCTTGATCCTCCTTTTCCTCCCGGGCGGAAAATCCGGGAGAATCAATTGCGTCACGCAACCGGACAATCACAATTGTGAATCTAGTATTTTCCCGCTGGGAACACTTAGCCGGAGAACTTTCTGGAAAGAAAATGAATTGTAATTTTCCAACTTTCGTGACAGCTGGAGAAGTTGAAACTTTTAGCCGTTACGGCTCTTTTCAGTGTTTGGAGGAATCGTTAAGGAGTAATGATAAAAAGAAGTTGAGACACATTATATAGAGCGTAAATTTGGCTGTAGGGGAATAAAAATGGTGGAATTGCTGTGCCTTCGACAAAACAGTTGTCAAATAGAAGGCTCAGAGAACCTCATGTACTTTGTCTCGCTATTCTTTAAAAATTCATCGCTTCTTTCCCGCTTTACAGGTATTTCGAAGTATTTTTGAACTTCCTGAAATGTTTAATAGATAAGGAGTATGCTTCTTAATTAATAGAATAATTAGAATAAGAAAATATCAATAAAAATGGGATGGAACGTGTCTTAAAATTCTAGTTTTTCCTTTGTCATAACAATAATGGAAATATTTTTTTTTAATTTGCTTTTTGTTCTGAACTCTACTTGCAACGACCTTCTTTCACTATTTAACTCTACAGGCATCTTAAGTCTAATTAAAATTTATTAACAAAATCCAATAAAAGAGACGTCGAATAAAGACAACACGGATTATTACTTGTCAACACAAAATTTGTAACATCTTTCTCTCTCTCGAATTCCTCTTAACTCAGTTAATTTAAGTTTATATTCTAATAATAAAATCCTACTTTACAAAATCACTCGTTTTGATCCAAACAATTCTTATTTATAAAAGATTCAACCCCTATTACTCATAGTCTCGTCCAGTTAACTTAAATCCAAATAATTATTTACAAATATCTATCAGCTTCTTGTTATCCTGTCCCCCTTCTCTTTCCTTTCTATTCTGTTTCGCTTACATTTCACTATTCCTAACTCAATTCATTATACTTCATCTAATTTACTTATAATTAATTTATTTCGTTCATTTTGTTTGGCAAGGAGTTGTAATTTAATGCAATTAAATAACCTAAAAGTCCTCGAGGTTGTTGAAGAGAAAATCGCGAATAGCCCTATATCACATACTAATAATGTATTTTCATTCAATAAATTCTAATAACTGCATTGTTTGATAATAAGATTGTCGTATTTATGTATATAAAACTGGTTCAAAATGTATCCGTATTGGGAAAGAGAAATATGAATAATATTACCCACTGTATTATTTCCATTAATAGTTTTTTTTGTCTGAAAAGGTCTCCATGAGTATGACATCGTTCGCATCCCAAAATATCTGGCATTCCATTTTTCCAGCCGATGAGATCAGTGTACAATGGTGAATCCAGGTTTCATTGACCGTGACAGCTCGAAGCAAAATGCCGACGACAGCTTGTCTCAGCTCCAGTCAAATTTTGATTTGACAGTAAACGAATTCCAAATCAAATCTTACCTCTGAATCAGTGTTAAATTTATTTTGGTGCCGTTCGATAAATGGTATCGTGCAATGGTAACGCAACCTGCATTTGTTAAACCATCTTCAGAAACAAGAATATTTTGAGCCGCTCTCATTCTGTATTAAGTGACGATTTTGTTATTCTTAGAACATTCTGGGCAATTTTCTTGAAATAAAATAATTCAAGGGTATTATAATATATTTTTATTGTTATTATTTTGTTGAATTTTGTAGAAGGAGGTGCGAGTTAAAGTGTCGTCCTCGTCACTTACCGAAGTCCATCACTAGTAGCCCCCGTGTTGCTTCTCCGTGCGACGTTAATAAACAATCTTATCACATAAAAGTTGTTAAGGATATATAATTATCGCTTACATTATATTTTATAACATTTTCCTTTTAAAAGATATTTCTTCACTCCATCATATATATATTTTATAGTAAAATAAAAGCGTAGAAATATGTTACAATACATCTCCCGTTTTGATTTAAACTCTAAAACGCCATAAACCATAAAAGAAGAATGGAACTCTTAAACTGTAACGCTGAAAACAAATCCCGAAAAACAATTGACTATTCATAAAAAATATGGAAGAAAATCCTTCTCGACATCACAGAGAAATACACAAACAATGAAAAATCCCGAAAACGTCGAGGTTGGAATTTTCCGTCCGACCGCCTCTCAGGATGCATTTCCTATTTTCAAATATTTCATCGCTTTATATTGTTGCATTCCCCCTTCTTCTAGACGGAACCGCGCCTGTTTCATAAATCTAGAAATATGACAGCAGAATATTTGCCAGGTACCCGCATGCACACACTGCTGCAATTGATCACAATTTCGAAGTTGTTCTTGGAAAATTTTCTTCCCCTAATATAATGATGTCTTCGCGGAGGGTTGAGAATTGCTCCGTAAGCATAGAATTTTTGCGGAGTATTAAACGTTGTTTAGTGCAGCGGTCTGATGAAAGAAAAATGAAAGGAATAAAAAAAAAAAGCAAATCCTTCATACCAACAACCACTTAGAGAAATAAAGGAAACCATCTAATGGTATGTTCCAGATCAAATTGGACAAATAGTAAGGAATTGGTTCGCAAATATACAGAAAACATGATTGCTGAGGCTATGCACCTGAAACAGATTCTTTTGGGACAAATTCGGATAATGTTCTATATGCAGAAGGGAGGTGGATAGATAATGGCACCATTTTCGTTTTGGTTATCTGTAAGTAAAGGATGCATTAAATTATGGGGGATATTATTATGTCTTAGTGTGTATGCGCGTGTAGCTAGGTATCGTTATATATCAAACAAATAAGTTTATTGTTAAGGCATCTTTTTTTTATTGATTGATAAGTCTTTTTTAAAAAAGAATTATCTAACTATATAGTTTTATTGGATAAGACAAAAAATATTTATTTTAACAATTACCGTATACTTTTTGGATTTCCTAAACAGTTCATTTCATCGTGCAATTTCTTCGAAAAATTGGATAAAAACTGAAAACAGAAGAAAATCGGTATTTAAAATAATTTTTTTTGCTCTATTTATATGTTAAATCTATAAAACTTATGGTACGACCAGTTTTCCCTCAAATTATAAATGTTGTGACATCTAATGAAGTATTATTTATTCCTAAAAACTGAACATTTTTATTCAGATTTTCATTTTCTCTCATGTGTTGTTCTGTTTTCGCCAAACTTGGAAGCACATATTCAGATTTAAAAAATTATAATATTTATGTAAGTTCTTTTAGGGATAATGTATACTCTATTAATTACAACATATGTGTCTTTAAAATTTAGAAACATTTTGTAACTACGCAATTTTTCATTTTAACACGTAAAGTTAAGACTCCATTTATCATTATAATGTAGAGTGTGAAATATGCAGCATGTTTTATACCAGAAAAATTTGTTGAATTCTGCAGGAATATTTATAATAAATTAGGCTATTGCGTATGTAATAGTAGTGTCAGAATATAAATATCGATTACAAGCATACGATGGCGCTATAAGATATAAACGCAGCGTTTTTAAGAATCTTTTCTGAAATACTACCTACAAAAATTGCACCTATGTTATTTTTTGTACAGAATGTCTCAGCAATAGGGATGCTAGCTTATAGGAAGGGTAGGACAAACATGGACGTCTCGGAATCGCATAGCAATGCTGGGTCGGAAAAGTCATATGCATGGGTTAGTGTGTGCAGAAAACACAAGAAAGCAAAGAACAGGTGAATATATGCAGTTTCAGCAAAATTACTATCATGTTACTTTTGCTTATTACTGAATTAATTTTTCAGTGAATCAGCAAAAGTAGCATGATTAACTATATTCGAATCAAAGGAGGTGTTCGAATTTCCATCTAAGAGCTGTGGTGCAGGCCTCACATCTTCGGCGCATTTGAAGCTCGAATATTCTTTAAGATTTCGGGCGTCCCTCCGACTTCCTCAGAAGCTACTGCGATGTGTCCACCCAGGTCCTTGGCTCTGTCAACGGGAGTGTCATACACTAGCGTCTTGATATGCTCTCAGAAGAAATTGTCAAGGCATTATAGATCCGGCGATCGAGGAATCCAATGCACTGGACTACCACAGCCGATCCTGTGTTGGCTAAATGGGGCGTCTAAGTTTTTACGAAACGTCACGGTTGTAATGGCAAATATCCAAAGAGTTTCTAGCTAGAAGTACGCCTTATTGAATTGGAAAGCGTACAGCCGGTGATAGGCTTGCTCTTTGCACTCTCCAGCTCCAAACACTAGATGCATATCCACTAGTTCCGCGTTCGTATAATCAGCCAGTGTATTACTGATGCGTGCAGTGTGTGAAATGAAGAGTCTCTGCAAAAAAGTTTGGGAATTCTACACACGTACATCGCTACATACCGCGTCTGATAGGCATTTCTGTTCCTGCGTTGTTTTGTAATTCTGAGTTGTCTAGGTGTACTCTATGCCTTCCTAGAAACTTGTAACCTTGGTACTGAGAAACCTTGCATATCCTTTTTTAAGAACTACATATTTTCTCCCAATATATCGGGAGTTTTTTATTTTTATTTTTATTCCTGTTTGTTAAGCAGAAGTCGGATTCATATGAAGCAAATTGATCAAAAGTTATTCTATTTTTTCATTCAGTGAAAATATTTTTTCTAACGCTTCTCTGATGGATGCAAACAAATGGTAGTACGAAGGTGCTAAATCCGCATGACAAAGGGGATGTTCGAGTGTTATCCAGTGAAGATTCTTCGATTTTTCTAGTGTTACATTTACAGTGTGGGGATTTGCATTGTCGTGGGAAGAATATTTCAGATTGAAATGGAACTTCCCTTGGACCGATATATTGTTTAAAAAGTTCGTAGTAATATATTGTATTAATTATGCATCGGACATGAAGCAAATTGACGTACACAATGCCTTGAGAATCCTAAAAAAACTATAGAATGAACTTTTTCAGCGAATAAAAGAGCTTTTCCTTACAGTGCAGTTTCATATTTTGTGCTTTTTTTTATATACTGAAACTGCTTTGTTTTAAGAGTATAACAATTAAATAATTTAAAATATGAAGAATAAAACGATGGCAAACAATTATTTTAACTTTAAAATGTGACAAAATATGTAAAATTCGTGTGCCTTTTTTTTTAAAAAAAAATGTCTCGTTTGTTTTACCTTTGTATATTGTGACCTAAACGTGAGGTGAAAGAAGGAAGGAAAATATATAAGTATTAAATTAAATATTATAATATTGAAGCATTTTTTTATATTGATAGATTGTTCCGAGCCTGGACTCTATTCTTCAGGATTAGACAAGGAGAGATAGTATACCATAAATATATCATTTCAAAATAAGCATTGGTTAACATACCCACAGATATAATATTGAACACAATTTTGCGGTACTATACAGGGATAGTAAAAGTGAATGACCAGATTTTAAATATTTATATTTTCGAAACTGTTACAGATATTATAATAAGTGATATACACGAAATTAAAAAAAACATACCAGATTTTATTTTCAGTTATCAATGTTTGATATGTGATCCTTTTGTTACGCAACAAACATCTAATTTGTAATCAAGTTCGTTCCACACATTTTGTAATATCACACTGTTAATGGTTCCTAATCCTGCACAAATGCATTCTTTAAGTTCTTACATCGTTTTCGGCATCGGTGGTGCATAAACAATTTTTGTAGCAGCCGTCATAGATTTCCGTGGACTTCGAACAAAACTCTGCCGCACCCTCTCCACCGTTTCCTTCGAGATGTGGACAGTCTCTGCTTTTCTTTCTGCATAAGCAGTCTGTATCTTTAAATTGTCGATACTATTGCAGAATGTTCTTGCGACTTGGTGATTGCTTTCCATAGCGATTTCCAACTGCACGCGTTACAAAAATAATTAAACAATCCAGTGCGTATTCTGACACGAAACAACTCTTCTCTTAGTCACAATTTTTGAATTTCAATCATAGTATTCTATGAGTGGGCTGTTATCTATTGATTGACAGTAGGAAAAAAACTCGGTATGTTCTTATTTAATTTCGTGTATCACTTATTGTAATATGATTTATAGTTTCGAAAATTAAATTTTTAAAATCCTATCATTCATTTGGGCTAACCCTGTATATTTAGTGACTAACATTCAGCTGGATTTAATTGAAGCTTGTAACTTGCGTGTAAAAAAATGCAGTTCATACAATAATACAAAAAAAGAAAAAAGAAGTAGGGAGCAAAATGTCATGCATTTAAATTAATATATTCCAAAAAAAAAATACTCATTGTTCCCTCAAATGCTTAACAAAGTGAAAACTAATGTTAACAGGATACATGAACATCCAAAGAGATCATTCAACAATTTATTTATATACCTAAAGTTCATTTACTGTAGATAAAGTTCAAAGCATATAAAATTTCGCTCTTGAACAATGTTTCTTGAATAGTTTCCATTGAAACCCGAGCGAAAGTGGTAAATTGGATCTGTCTGTTGCGGCGACTGTGTTATACATTGTGCTAAAACGGGTAGAATCCATAGTTACCGTTAAAGATTAATGGGACGAACTTCTTTTTCCTTATTAATCGCTCAACCTGCAAGGTGTTGTGAACCAGAACATTAATCCTTGCATCGATTTTTCCATTTCTGCATAGAGCCAACGCCTCTGGATGCTTAGCTCTATCAATTATCTGCACGATTGCGGTGGACGAAACTCACTTTTTTCGCTCTCTATCTTAATCCCCACACGTCAAACTAACGGTAACATTAACTTTCCCTCTGCCAGAATTATCAATCGCGCACGAAAGAGCATTCTTCGGGAGTTGCTTTTTTTTTAATCATATTTTTCGACCCCAATTAAGGAACTCTGAAAATATGTTTAAGTTTATAACGTACTGAACTTTTTAAAACTGTAAATTATATTTTCAGAAAAAGAAATAATGAAAGTTTTTATTTTAAATTACGTTAAATTTGACTTTATTGCAATTATCTGAAGCAAATTTGATCTTAGTCGTGTAGAATGTTAGGGTTTTGATTGATTGATTGCTTATTAGCTTCGCATTAAGGAGAGTGCGAGGACTGTTAATGACGGATCTCTAATTTTGAACCTCAGTCAAATAACGAAAATGATACCTGAGCTGGCACCTCGCCATTCAAACTTCACCACACCAACGAAAAGACTTGGGACTCCGACCAGATTTAACGTGCTTGATTGGTTGTTTACTAACGTCGCTTTGAGCAGCAATACGTGGGCTGTTGGCGATGGACCTCGTCATTTTGAGCATTGGTCAATTGACGAACTGGCACCTCCCTCTCTCCAAACTTCCACACCATGCAAACTGGAGAACTTGGAACCTCGATCAAATTTACCATGTAGCAGGTATCTTTGCTGCATGGTAGAACTTTAGTGGCATTAGGTTCCGACCCACGACTCAACAGAAACTACACCGGCCGTGAATTCGCGATTATGACTACTAGGCTACCACTGTAAAATGTTAGAAGTAACGCCTTATTTGCCAAGAAGTTTGGTATTTTCTGGTTTTAATAATCTTAAGGACTTCAGTAGCAATGTTGTTTGAATTGGAAAAGGTGTCACAAATTCATTTATATTAATGGCGAAAGTTTTAAATTGATATAAAAGATTAGCATAGCTCTATTCTTGACACTCTCAACATCAAGATATATCTTGTTGATCTTTGTCATTCACCAACGCTTATGCTTTATATAAAAGTCAGACATATGTCTCAATTGCTAAGTGATAAATAGAAAAAACACACAGTCTTTGTATTTTGGGATTTCTTCGTCCATGCCTGATGACAAAAGAGATTTCATAATTATAACTACATTTTTCATGCATGGAGGGAATATCAGGTGAAAAAAATTCAATTCAGGTACTTTCATCAAACTATGAGGCTGGACATACCTTCGATTTAATTGCGACTTATTCTATAAAGCTTAATAATGATAAAAAGATAGCGTTCAAATCCTCTACTCATTGGCATGGAGAAGGCTGCCAGTTCATGTGTACATCCTGTCAAATGACAGTAGTCCAAAATTACGAGACAAAAATGAGCCTTCTACCATCTACGTTTTCAGACTAATAAAAGTTCCCCTTGCCCATATTTTTATTAATTGTCTCAGGGACCAAGTTCAGCCTTTGGCTAACCAGAAGAATTAGAAAGAACAACTTATGGCATAAACTCATTTAATCCTATCCGTCCTTAACCCTCGATTGTTGCCATACACATCAAAAGATCGAGGAAATCTGGTTAAATCATTACAGAACGTGCATAATAAAAACACATGAAATTGCGTGTTAACTTGGTATAAAAGAAGCTTAAGCTTAAAAAAAGCAACAGGAAAATTTGAAATTATATCCTTTTATTTAATATTTCATTGCATGAATTTTTTCAATCAATCCCCTAAGTGTAGTGAATGGTTCTTAGAATATGTTGAACAATATATTGATGTCTATTTACGTCCTCCAGCAATTTTTCTTTTGGGATACTCTCGACAATCTTTTTTTTTTATTTCCAGAAAGTAAAATGTGTAGTGTTCCATCAAACTTCTTATCTTTTTAAAACATATTACGTTGACCCTGCGGTTTCCTTTGCATTCCAAAATCTCCTCTCAATTAATAATGAACCGCTTTAGAAATATGAAATGATGTAAGAATGTTTCGTATTTTTCTTTAAATACTTTTTTTGTACAGAGTATAAGCTATAACTGCACAAATCTCCCACCCCTAAATATAGCTTACGTAGTTATTTTACTGAATAAAATGATTCATTTATCTCTCTATGTGTGAGGTAGCAGACATGTCTCTGTAGCGGAACCTTCATATTTCTATAGCATTAATATATGTCTCCTCAGCGGAGCCTTTCGAACGTTCAGGATTAATATCTTCCTTTAACTGAAAATTAAAAGAATCTTATACTTAAATCTACAAATTACAGTTCACTTCATTTAATAATCTATTTACATAAGTAAACTTGGGGAAATGAACATGGATTATTTGTAAGAAGTCGAAAATGGATAGAATAGCATATAAACATGCTACGTGAAACACTTTTCATATTTTTCTGCGAAAAATGAATATCTTGAGCTTCTCCGATTAAAACTCATTATGTGAGACAAAATAATATTGATTTTGAACAATAAACATTCGAGAACCTAAGTTTTTTTTCTTATGTCTTGCAACCTACTTAAGTGGATGTGGTAATTGTAAGAATGTAGTGAACAAATAGGAACGAAGCTTCGTAATTCAATGGAAACTAAAAGCGAATCTCCTCATTTTGAAGATAATTCGAAGAGTCAAGTACCGTTACTTAAGAAAAAATAAAAATGAAATTTCCTTTGAACTGAACTGAATAAGAAAAAGAATTCGCCGACACGGAATTCTGCTCCAAAGAAGAAAAATAAAAAGTCAAAGCAACTTCTTCCTAAAAACATAAATAAGGAAAAAAAATCTAGTCTTTTCTTTCCTTTTTTTATTAAATACGAAGAAACTATTTAGGAGCGTACGAGACAAAAGAAAGCAATCGGTTAAAAATTAATGAGGGTCGTTTACGAATTTTGTTCGAACCAATCTTTTCTTCGAAATCAATTTCAGAACATATACACAAAAAAATTGACTTTTTTTCCCTCGTTTTCTGAATGATTCAATACATTTTGTATAATAAAGATTGAACTTGACGCGTATTGTGTTCTTTGTTGTCTTTAAAATTTATAATCATTAAATATTTAAAAACGAAATTCGGCTGAGCATAAAAAATAAGTAAAAAAAAAGAAAAAAATTCAAATCGATATTTTTTCTCTCTTTGTAATAAATAGCTTCATTAGAAAACAATGGATTTGCATTGATCAATGAGATTATAAGGTTTTATCAACTCTTAAAGATATCGCAGAATCATCTTTTTTTCTTTATAGTTTGTTTCATTTAACACATTCCCAAATAGTTCTTTGAAATTTAAGAATATGTTTCAAAAGAAATATGTTTAGTTAAAATAAAATGAACTTGTATGGATTATTTGAAAGATTTATAGAAATCATTATGTAATTTTTAAATGATTGATGTTTATACTCGCATAATTGGAAATCGAGCACGCACTTACAGATTTATAGTATTTATTAATTTTCAGAAATAAACCTGTAGCGTTTGCCCTTCAACATCAAACATCATAAAGTTTGATTAAATAATCAATAACAATACAATTGAAGAGACGTAATAAAAAGGACAATACAGTTTAATAACTATCTTCACAGAATATATAAGGTACTTTGTCTCGAATCCCTCTTAACTCCCTTTAATGCTGGTTTATAATTATACAATACAGTCTTAGCTTACCAACTCACTCGCACTAAGTGAGACCCTTTTTTTGAACTCCTACAGCTTATTCGACTCCTATTACTTTAACCAGGAGTCATATTTAATTAATGTAATTACTAATGATTAATCACCTTAATTTACTTCAATTGATTAACAAACATTTGTCATCTTCTCGTTATCATCTCTCATTTCTTCTTCATTTCGCTCATAGATAAATATCCCTAACTCAAATCATTACACTTAAAATCTTAATATTATTTGCTGGATCACGTTTCATTTGATTGAAAAGAAGATGGAATTTTATGCAATTCAAATTACAAAATGTCTCCAAAAATTAATGAAGAAACTTGTTCAACGTCTCAAACCGAATAGTACTTTGCAATGTATCAATGTAACTGCAAGAGTTATTAAACTATGATTAGCTAGTGTTATTTATCCTTCAGAATTGTATAAATTTAAAAATACTGAAAATAATCAAGAACAAATGCTCCATTTTTATACTATGTATAAGAGTAAAAATCATTTCTCTGCAATTCTTTTGGCTGTCTCATGATATTTTAGACTGACATTTTTAGTGAATTAATAACAGATATAAAGAATGCATTTCATAGTGATTTTCTTAGTTTATTTAACTAAATAAACACTCAATTTCTACATACTCAAGAAGTATATTCCACAAAAATACAAGCACCTGAGACATTCATGAAAATCATGACAGACAATAATATTTCATATTCTAACGGATTTGTCAATTCATAAAGAAATTTTTTACTGTAAAAGAATTAAAAATTTGCTGTTACTATGTTTTCAAGAAAATATTGTTACATAAGTATTATTATCGAAAGTATTACAAGACTTTGGTTTGTGCTCTTTATGTCTAGGTGGTGCTTTGATAAGCTTACAAAATGTTACAATTCATCTGTTATCATACAGACTGCAGTGGCAAATATTTTTCCTATTGCTATAATCCGTAAACTAAATAAAGAATTATCCCAATCTCTGTTATTGCTTTTCATTGTTACAAAGTTGAGGAAAAATTCCATGAGGGAAAATTAAATATGAAATATCATTCACCCTCAAAGGAAGCAAATACGGTGAAAATAATTAAAGAACAAATATAACTATTTTATTATATGTTGAAGTAATAAAGAAAAATATTCTTGTAACTCTTTTTATATGGATTTTTCACAAGTTTTGAAGAAAATCTTGCCCATTCACCTTTTTTAATGTGATGTTCTAAGGAATGCAGTGGTTTTCGAAAGCTTAAATTTGGAATATCAATTTTACACTTGAATATTTTTTGTAACACAGAAATCTATATTTTCTTTCAACAGCATATGTGAAAAAAAAAATGAAGCTCGAACCGTTCTTAATTGGAAAATCCTAAACGTTTCTAGCTTTACCGCGATTATGATCTATATATTAATATCCCTCCATTCGACCCATATTGTGTAAATATTGTGGCTGTATTTTGAAGCAATACACCACGTTGACCCGGGTCCCTACTGGAACATTAAAGCGAAAAAGGATGTCAGCAAACATTGACTCTTCGGATATCGAAAGTCGTTGCCTTTTGTGTGGAAAAGAATCTTAGCCTTCGTGTAACTGCGTGTTTTCTTTGATGCTTCTTTCCAAAAGGAGCACTTTTCCTTTTCCATCGTACTTGTCATTTTGCGGCTGTTCTTCAGTTACGCGCCTTTGTTTGCCTGAAATCTGCTTTTCCTGTTTGCTCTCTTTGCCCTTCCCGCGATTGAATTCCATGATTTTGGTTGGTTCAACCCATCCTTTTCTGGACACTTTCATCTTTGACTGAATAGAAACTTCTGGTGCTGTGTGTGATGATTTGGAATTTCATAGAACTCATAGTTGTGGAGATGATATTGCAGTTATACAGTTGGATGTATTATTGTATAGATCCTTTGTAGTGAGTGACTGACGGTTTATTTATTGAGATTTGACTTTCGATTTTAAAAGGGCTTTATATGAGAAATATGAAGTCCTTTCTGAGGGAAGAAATGACTGTTTAGAAATGATTTATTTGAATTCATTTGCAAGATTCGGAGATTATAACTTGGAGATGGTGTTCTTTTAGGTGTTACAGAAAACAATGAATAGACGCATTGTTGTGATTTGTATGCAGTTTGTTTATACTACAATGCAAAATCGTTTTCGGGTTTGAAAAATGGCTCTGTGTAAAATAAAGCTCTTATTTTGTGATTGCAACTGTATTTCAGAAACAGTTTCTTTGAATTTGTTTACAGAATTCGTATAATTGTAGAATAAGGATGATAACGTTATTGAAATTAAATTTGAGTATTGCTTAAGAAATTAGAAGTACATTCTAAAAATGTTCATTACCACATTTTCATATGAAACAGTTTTTATGCAAAAGCTGTACATAATCGCAAACTCGTGCAGCTTGCTATCATGTATAACTTTTGCTTTGAAATGTAATTAAAGTATTTCCTGTGCAAAGTAGAAGAATTTGAATATACTTTTTAATTTTTACTCATAATGAAAACAAAAACAGTTACGTAATCTGTAGGGGGCTGGATTTTTTTTAATATACTACGATACTATTAAATCTAAAAAATATTAAAGATAGTATTCAAATGATATCTAGAAACTTAAAATACCCATTCGTTGAATATAATTCATAATATAGTAGCCAAAATATACCTTTAAACTATATGTTTCATAACTTGCCACATTTTTTTTTTATTTATTACTTTGGAAATTTTATGAAACAGAAAAAACACCAATTCGTTTGAATTGTAAAACAAGCGAATAAATTAAAATATATTAATAACATAATGTTATATGTATGGAGGATTTTCCGGCTAATTATTAAAGAATTAATTTTATTTTCCAATGTACTGTAAAACCAGTTCCTCCTATACTCGATAGATGGCATCGCGAATCAGAATCATTTGATAAGCTCATGCAGCGCCACCTATTCCAGAACAAAACTGAGTGACCTTTCGTTCTCGTTCTCTCTTTCCCCCACATTCCGCTTGCCAGAACTCCGAACGCCAGAGAGTGTTCCGGCACCCTTTGCCGGTAAAGGTTAAATGAGGCAGCCATCTATAAATAAACGAAGTACATCAAAGTTGAGCCTCATCATTGAATTTCTACCAAAACCACATGTAATCCGGTAATGGAATTACCCCCCCCCCAGACAACCAAGAGGAAACCATTGTAGATTCGGGATGTATAAACTAGTCACCCTACAGTCTACATGCATAGATTTAATAATTATTGATTAATAGTTTCTAATTATCGATACATTAGAAAGCATTCAGAGAAACGGATTTAATTGCGCAATAATCATGTAATTAGCATTTTATATACATTTCATCATACAGTCATAATTGTAAATTTATCTAAGAATATACATTTTAGTAATGGTTCTTATTTCATTTATAATTTTTTTAGTTTTCTGTTCATTAAATTATAACAATAATAATAATTTGCCACACTAATAACGGTCATTTTTTCTTATGAAGATCTGAATTGCTCTAATAAAGTATTCTCAACAACTACCATTTTTTAAAGACTTAATCATTTTAATGTACTACAATGCCTTTCAGAAGTCAATTATGTGGATTGAATCGGATTTTTTTTTCTTCAAAACTTTATTTTTCATTCTCTATTCTGTAAATAAAACGGGAAACATTTGAATTTCTTCCTCTAATTTCAATTTCTTTAATTTCTTTCACGGAAATTGAGTTTTAATTCTATCAAATGCACCATTTTCCGCTACGTTGTTTCCACGAAACATTTACTCGCTGGATTAAAAAAAATGTTTAGAAAATTCAGATGGGAATGTGGAAAAGCAAGTGGAAAAATTCATTGTTAATCGCAATTTTATCATTCCAATCAATGTATTCATTACTTCCTCCTCCTCCACTTCTTAACATCCAACTTATTCGAATGATTCGTTGTCTTCCGCTACAATTAATTTCCAGGGGAAAAAAGAAAAAATTGTTTGCTACCACGAACACGAAAAGAACTTAAAGCATTTTCATGTGTTTGTATGTGAAACTAAAATAAATCGGTTATTCCTAACAAGAAAAAAAATTATTTTAAAAGTTACATCTTTCAACCGGTAATTATTCACTTAATTAAAGAGCCACATTTTCTGGTATTGCTCTCTCTTCATTCAAAAGTTGAGTCATTGTTTAGAAAAGATTGAACTTGTGTGTGGAGTAGTTTAAACAACCCCCTCCCCATCCTCTCAGATTTACCAAGTGTCCGTTCCTTGTGTACGTTCCGCGGCTCGAAAATCATGACAGAGTAAACAGACGATTTTTTTTAAAATAAAAAAAAACTATATATATATATACTATTATTGTTTTTATTTTCCAACGAACAGTTACTTTTTTGTTCCTGTATTTATTTTTTAGAACGAGAATCATTTTGCTTTTTTTCTGAGTCACCATAGCAACGAATATGAGTCGTGGTCGAGGGAGAAAATCAATGTAGTGTATTACGCTTTTGTTTTGATTGCTTTCTCTATCACTAATTAAATTCTTCTTTTTTTTTCCAGGTAAGAAAATTCAATTTCTTCTTTCTCAACCCTCTTTTGGAAGACTATCCCAGGAGAGGCATTCTTTTGTGATCTCGCGTGCCGTTTCCCAGAACTATCCGGATCCATTTCAAATGGGTAAAACAAACAAGATTTTTGTGTTTTGTTTATTTTTTTTCATTGTTTCAATACATTTCGTGAGAAGAAAAGTTGCTGCTTGATTTCCCCCCCCCCTCTTCTTTGTATGCTTGAAATAAAATACTTAAAGAGAAATAATTCACTGCCTCATGTTGTTATAATGGTAAATTAGTTCTTAGAGTGATGTGTTTAAAGACTTTAAAGAGTTCGTTGGATTTTTCCCCCGTTTAATTGGAATCAAAAATGTTTTGTTAAAAGAAGAAGTATTCAGCATTTTGTATGTTGTATGAAATTCATAAGTCAGTTATAATTTATTTTATTCTTTAGTACAATTGAAATAATGATGCGAAATAAACTATGTTCAGTAACGAAATAATAATTTAATATAAGTGAAACTCATTTAAAAAAATGAGTTCCGTTTATAGTCTCTGAAATAGAGAAGAATTAAGAAATGTTCTAGAAGTCTGCATTTAATTTTATATTTGTATGAGCTATCAGATTTCATAGTAAATCATTAAATTTCTAAAAACAAAGCTAATAATCTTAGTGAATTTTTCAAAACAGAGCAAATTTTCAAATGAAAAAATTTTAACAAATATAATACGATTTGAAAAGTTTTTAGATTGATTTTCCTTACTACAATTAAGACTCAAATTTAAATGTTACCATTATTCATAAAAAAAAATAATGAAAAAAAAACTTCAAATACAACTTCTTAAAAAACTTTTTAAGAAGTCAAATTATAAGCAAAACTTTGTTTGATACTTCTTTATAAATGATATCAAATTAATAGCTCAGTTCAAATTACAAAACGGATTTTAAACATGCCATTTAACAGTGGAAACCTATCAAAATAATACATGGATATAAATATCGCAAAAGAATATCAATATAAATACAGAAAATGGTTAAAGGTTCATGAAAGTTTACATTACGATGAAACTGCAATTCGGAAAATAAAGTAGTTATTATCTTCTGAAAAATATTATTCGAATAATTCTCTGTATGGAATGAATTCATGGGCATAAGAAAAATATATTTGAGGAAATCAGTTATTAATAAATATAAGTTATATGAATTAAGTGCAAGTAAAAATGTTTCGGTTAAAGTAGAAGGAAAGAAATGTTAAAAGATCATATAATCATGTCTGTGAAAGTTTAATAAATTGATATTTTATCTTCTATTCCTGCTTTCTTTTTCTGGAATTGTTTAAAAAAAATTTATGTCTCATTTCAGTCAGCGAAAGAAGAAAAATTGTTTTAAATTTAATTCTGATTTGTTTACTTTTTGGAGTACTGGTACTGATTATCTTGTGATTCTAATTAAAAGACAGCATTATTCGAAACTTCTGAGAATAAACCTTTCTAGAACTCCTTGCTCTCAGAATCGACATATTATTTCCTTTGATATTTCATCTCATTATTGTCTATATTTTACTTCAGAGAAAACTTCCCCAAAGCGAATTATCCCATTTAAGATATGTGTAGTAGTAAAATAATAGCAAAGCCTTAATTACAATTTGATAAGAAGGTACTTTTTGTATTGAAACATATAACTCCAGACCATTAGCCGTCTATCTCCACTGAGAAAAATGCAAATTTTATCCAATAAATCCTTTTCCTAGTACTAAATTAGGTCTCCGGAGAATCAGCTCTGTTGCTTGTTAGTCATGAAATCTTCTCTATCTAGATCTCTTAATCCGGATGATATTCCATGGTTCCTATATGCAACAAGTTATTACGCAACTTTGATTCATTATTAGAACTTTATCCATAATGAACAGTTTCTCTAATTACTTCCAGCGAGAAAGGAAAGCAATAATGGGACTTTGGGTGCTGCATTATTGGCACGACTTTGGACTGAGTACGTTTAAGGTGCACCAAAACCGTTTGCCAATAACCACCTGTTTTAATGTAAATGAGAGCTAATTAACCCCTTGAAGATAAAAATTCGTTCTCTGCTGAGGGATTGAATCAATTACATAACTAGACCATCGATTCAATGGAGGTTTTAAAGAATTAGATGCATTTGGGTGGTATGAGCGGTTTCGGAAATAATTGATATCGAGAAATAATAAAAGCAGAATAAAATGCTCATTTATTTCAATTAGTTGGTAATGTATTGCACATTTTGTTTAGTCATTGATTAATTCTATTTATTTGCTAGAAAATAGTGAAGCCTTTTCAGAATTCGGAAGCAATATTTTCCTTATAAATAAACAAGGATAAATTATTCTAACAGTTTATTTGCTCTTATTTTAAATTACGTTTATGTGTTTTTGAAATAATTTGATTTATTTAGTGGTATTTAAATTGTTTTGAGTGTTTTACAATAATTAAATTCTCAGCATATAAATTTGATAAAGAATCGTTTAATTTAGTTTCGGATTTTAAAATTTTTCGCAAAGAAGCGATTGCTAAATGTTGGAAAGGATATATCTGAAACTCTTGTCTTGTAAAAAAATGTCGAGAAATTGATAAAGTTATATAATTTTGCTTTATTAGAAATAACAAAATGTTATATGCTACGCTATTAAATAATAGACAGCAAAAATATTTTTTTTTTAAAAAAAATGTTTAAAATGTGAAGAAAAATTTTAGATCAATTAGCGTAAAACCATCAAAGTGTACCTAGTTTTTGGTACTGGAGAGCATCTTAAATTTCAGAGGAGTTTTTAAAAATTTTAAGATCTTTGAAAATCTTGGATAAATGCCCCATCCTCATTTTAAATTGAAAAAAATAGTAATAATAAATTTTCTGAGCTTTGTTTATTTGTTAAGTATTAACCATAAAATATAAAAGAAATGAATGAAACAAAGTACCACATCAGTGAAATAAGCATGCAAATAATTTGGCAGGGAGTGTATTTTCAAGAAAGATTAGAAAATTCCATTTATAAAAGTAAAAAGTTAAATGGATAACTTATTCTTTTTAAGGGGCTGGGACAGAATTTAATTGAAATTTTACGATAATCACGATAATAATGTTATGAAATCAGTGAAATATTTCTTTCAATTAACAAAATATCAAAAACATGCCAACAAAAATAAAGATTATAAGCGCAGTAATCTTATCAATGTTATTCATTTTCCAGTTTTCTTAAAATTTATATATCCTTTTACATTGCTTCTTTTTGTTAATTTTTTTTTTCAAAATAAAGCGTATTATTAGTATATATAAGGTAAAACTAATTTCTGAAAGGAAAAAAAAAATTTTAAAATCGTAAAGAGCAATTTTTCTTAAAAAATTGTTTATGTATTACAATACTTCTATTTCTTACTTAACAAAATATTAACTTATACTCCGTTTCTTAGGAAAAATATTTTTAAAAACTTAAGGTATCCGTACACCTTTAAAACGTCATTTTTGTCAAAATTTTCGATTTTCTAATTTTAACATCAGTTTAAATTTTAAACTTTTTTCTTTCTAATAGTGTTTGAATTTTGCTTATACCTTATTTAGAACTTAAGTTACAGGGATTTGAATTTTACTCGTTAGCTGATTTTTGAAACCGGAAGTGCATTTCTGCAGACAGGAAGTTGGAAGAAATGTTTGTTTACATTTTTATTTTTCGAAATATCTTTTATATGTACAATGGTACAAAATAAATAAATTTTAAAACATGAATCTGAATTTTCAGAATGTTTGAAAATACATTTGGCAACAGGTTTTTAAATACATTTTTATCTTGAATCTGGCAAGAAAAGAGAATCGTTATTGTTTGTTTACATCTGTTTTGGTTTCTGTTCTCATTCTTATAAGTTTCTGATTAAGATTGTTTTTATTGTTGAAAAGCTCAATTTTTTTCGTTTAAAATGGGAAATTCAAAAAGGAGAATTAGTGTTAAAAGAAAAAGACAATTTCGTGGTAATGGTTTTACCAAAAATGATAGCAAAAATAGTACTGTAACTGCTAATGCCAGTGCTTCAAAATTGAACCTTTCTGCCATTCTAGATGAAGAAATTGCTGAATATGAAAATAAACCGCTAACCGGCAACAGAATTATTGACATAGAACTCCTTCTATGCTCAATTTTACAACTTTGTTGCCCCAAATGCTTCCACGATGGTTTGCTGTTACATGAAGACTCGAGGTATGGATTGTGCTCAAGTTTTGCAATAATATGTAAGCATTGTGACTTTTGCACAGGATTTTCCAGCTCGAAGAAAACATTAAACTATCCTGAGATAAATGCAAGATTTGTTTATGCCATGAGACAAATTGGGAAAGATTTTTCTGCTGCATATAAATTATGTGCAACATTAAATTTACCCAGGCTCAGTAAAACTGCATACACCAATCATGAGAATAAACTTATGTCTGTGATTTCAGAAGTAAGTGAACTGTCGATGCAAAAGGCAGCTAAGGAAGTTTTGAATATTCATTCATCTAAAAATAAATTAGCTGAATGCGGTGTTTCTGTCGATGGAACATGGCAGCGTAGAGGTTACACTTCTATGAATGGGTGTGTTGCTGCTTTGTCAATCGACACTGGCAAAGTAGTGGACATTGAAATAATGTCATCATATTGTCCGACCTGCAGAAAGCTTTCGAAAATGCCTAAAGGTATTGTATCCGAGGTATTGTACAGGATCTTCAAACGATCAATTGTGAAACGAGGTTTGAAGTATTCACACTATTATGGAGACGGGGATTCTAAAGGCTTCATCAGCGTGAAAGACACATATGGGAAAGATAGCGTAACTAAACTGGAATGCATTGGGCATGTTCAGAAAAGAGTAGGTGCGAGATTGCGCAAACTGAAATCCAAAAATAAAAGTTTATCTGGTAAAGGTAAACTTACCGATTTGTTTATTGACAGATTGCAAAATTACTATGGAATTGCTGTTCGAAGTAATGTTGGCAATCTACTCAAACTTCAACAGAACGTCATTGCGGCCTTGTACCACTGTGCATCGAGTGGCAAGAAACCCATGCATGGACAGTGCCCTATCGGGAAAGATAGCTGGTGTTATTATCAGCGAGCACTGTCATGCGGCAAAAAGCCCAAAGAAAAATATAATGGCTTATCCAATGATGTATTAAATTTAATTAAACCTACATATTTAGAACTGTGTTCTAAAGAACTTCTGTCAAAGTGCCTTCATGGTAAGACACAGAATGCCAATGAATGTTTTAATGGCATAATTTGGCAGAGGGTACCGAAAGAGGTTTTCGTGTGCCTTAAAATTTTAAAATCTGGTGCATTGGATGCTGTTATACAGTTTAATGATGGGTACAAGGGTTGTGTTGAAATTTTAAGGAAATTAAATGTAACGCCTGGTTATTTTACCTTAAAATCTTACAAACACCTTGACAGTTGTCGAATTTTTGATGCTGCACATCATTCAACACCAAATGTAAAGCAGCGTCGAAAAATACTCAGAGCTCTTAGGAGAAAAAAAAATTAATGTATTAGAAAGCAAAGAAGGTGTTATATATAAATCAGGGGCATTTTAAATATATTTTATTATGTTTATTATTAAAAATTGCAATTGAAAGTTTGTTTTTGATTTTTCTCAAAATGAGTTTTCTTGACATATTTACATATGGCAACGTAGATATCAGAAAAAGTTATGAACCAAATTAATTGAAATTTTGCAAGTGTCTTCCTTATACAATTTTTAAGGACCCCTACCACTTTCATGATTATAAAATTGATATATTTTTAGTAACAAAGGTGTAAATCATGTATTGTTGTAACTTTTTTATGATTTTTCATTGTTATTTGACTCGAAACACAATAAAAATTATTGTAATGAGATTTTCATCATGAAAGTAGTACCAGCCCCAAAAAATGTTATGATGAATAAGATAAAAGTTACAGAATAATGATATTTTTGTTTACTTTTGAGTTATGAGCGTTATTCTAATAATCAATTTATGTACTATTTTCACTATGTTTTTCACTCCAAAATTTTTTTTTGATTTAAAAGCAAATTATTAAGTGTGTTTTTCATAGTTTTAGGTTATATTTTAGCATAAAAAAGTATTTTTATAACAAATATCAATGTATTTCAAAAAATTTTCTTCGAAGGTGTACGGATACCTTAAGCCTTTCCGAATTTTTTTTTAAAATCTTAATTTTTATTCGTAAATCTAAAATGAGTTTTAACAATAATTTACAGACTTATTTTCATACAGGAAAATTTCCTAACCCATGTGTGTGTGTGAGAATAACTTAAGGAAATAGTTAAGTTTTAGTTGAAGTATGTGATTTACAGGTGGGTTTATATTGATAATTTGATTAAAATTATCATTTTAAGCATAAAAAGTACATTTTATAGGCATTTCAGATTTAGTCATTTTTTTTTTTTTTTTCCAAACGGGAACCTTTCCTTTATATTTTGTTAAATCTTTACCATCACATTTCCTTTATTATTTATTTTAAGAAACATATAATATAGAATCTATCTTCTTCCCATTAAAATAACTCAAAGGTAGCTAAAAAAAAGCAGTACACGTAATAAATATTTATTGCATTCTTTGTTGGTTTGTAAAATTTGCTTTGTATTCAAAAAATCGCTCTTCAAAAAATCTCTTCGAGAATCTGTGCATAAAAATGCAAATATTTTTTAAACAAAGCAATAGAAAAAAAAAAATTTCCCCTTAGTATTCCATTCGCAAGTAGGAGCGAGAAACTATCAACAAAGGAACAAAATGCACTGGTTTCTAAAATTAGCAAAAGGAGTCTCCATCGTCTCCACCCCCTTCCCGTTCAGAAATGGTGGAAATTCTTCGTCGCATAATCCTTTTATATTGCCAAAGAGTCGTTGTTATTATGGTTGTTACTGTTACAATTATGATTATTTTCCCCCTGGCTTCAGCATCGCCGAAATAAATTTCCCAGTGGTAAAAGAAAAGTAAAAGCCGGGGCGTCGCTAATTGCCGGGGCTTATGGTAGGAAATTTCCGAGGACAATAATGTCTTCGGGAAAGCGCTTCCGAAAACTACGAAGGCGATTTTAAAGTGCACCATTAGTTCTGCCATTCATCACCACAAAATGCAAAGTCTCGCGACGCAATTTGGGGAGCAAACGGAAAGGGGGACTTCTATGCAGATGGCCCCCCTCTTTTCTAGCCCCTTACCCTGGGAGTAATTTGAATTTTCGGCGACTAAAAACGTCCACCCTCTAGAACCCCACTGAAAGGAAAAAGTTGAAGAATGGGAAGAGAGGCTTATTTCCATTTGTACCAATGGTCGTCAAGAAATGAGCTTACGAATAATACTTTCGTGTGAAGTGAATTATTTTAAGCAGCTGTGAATATATACAATTTATAAAGAAATTCTACGCCTGAGGGGATGTATATTAATACAGAAATAACAAAAATGATCATTTAAGGATTCGATAAAATTGAATTCTTACGAAGGTTTTGGTTGATAGGATGTAGTTTCTATTTCTTCTTTAGGTTTTTATTTTGGTTTTATCGTTCTACACGTCAAGATCTAGTAACTTAAGAAAACAGGCTTCTGTCATCCAGTTTCCGGTTGGGTAAACGATGAAAAACAATGATTCAAGTAACTATTGATCGGTTAAGTTCCCTTTTTTCTTAAAAGAATTAGCTTGACTGCTATTATATCGCTTGTCGTATCAAGATGCTGCAAACGATGAAAATCATCGTACGTTAACAAGTTTTTCGGTTGAATTAGAAAAAAAATAATGATTCAAACTATATTTATTTTTATTTTTCTGAGAAGCAAGTTTATAAATACATTTTTCACTTCATACGTCATTTTTGGTTCGAACTCATTATTAACATTGAAATTAGAAATAAACGATTACACTCACGAAATGCTATAATCTTACCTATTTTAAATTATTTCATGACTCTTGAACTTTTCCATAAACTTTCGTGATAAATAAGAAAATTGTATTACATATTTGAAACATGACTTCAAAGTTTATTTACAAATTAATTATTGCAAAAATTCTTCAATGTGTTTTTATGTTTGAACTCCCATATCCTGAATAATAGGTCCTTCTTCAATAACCCTTATAATGCTTCTAAATGTGACGTTAATAAAAACGTTAAAATAACCAATCAATCCTAATAGACTGATACAATCTGTGGCTATTAAGTAATGAGACTTATGCTAATCCAGAAGAAGTACGCATGCGCCTAACGCCAGCGACAAACAGCTGTTTAGCGTGAAAATTTCTCTTTCGAATGCAGCGTTACTCGTCTCTGTATTGAATTCTGTATACTGTTGGCCTTCGTTCGAATTAAGAGTTTTTTGTTTGTTTGTCTCGCCCGGAAAATGATAAGTGAGCAACGAATTGTTGCGAAATTTCACATGAACCTTGGCAAAATTGCTACTGAAACTTATAGTTTATTGAAAGAAGCTTATGACAATGGATATTTATCGCGTGCATGCGTTTTTGAGTGATTTAAGCGTTTCTAAGAAGGCAGAGAAGACGTTGAAGATGGTTCACACCCAGGTCTCCCTTCCACGTCAAAAACTTAGGACAATGTAAAAAAAAACCGGTAATCTAGTTTGATCTGTCCGTCAATTAGTTATTCGTGTAATTGCTGAGACTTTAGGAATTGACAAAGAATCCGTACGGAAAATTTTTTCACCAAGACCATGTGCCGGCTCATTCCACATTGTCTGTCAAGAGGTTTATAGCCAAGTCCCAATGTTAGACCATCTGCCTTATTCACCAGATCTTGTTTAATGCGAATTTCATCTGTTTCCTTGAGGTGAAATCTGTATTAAAAGGATCAAGATTTGAGTCCGTTGAAGTTGGAAAGAGAAAGCGGCACACATTCTGAATGAGTTGACAGAAGAAAACTTCCAGCACTATTTCGAACAATGGAAGATTCGCATGAAGCGTTTTAGGGATAGAGGAGGGGTGTATATTGAAGGTGATAATAAGTAAATATGCATGACATCAAAATAAGATATTTTACAGCGTCAGTCTCGTTATTTAATAGCCACACCTCGTTTTGTTTTTTCTCTTTGTAGATTGTATTTATTTTTTCAAATCGATTCTTATGACGAAATTTTATTACTAAATATAAAAGTTATATTCTATTTACAATATTCCAAAAAAAGTTTTTTCTTTTTCCAGATTGATTCTTATGACCAAAATATATTACTAAATATAAAAGGTATATTCTATTTACAATAAATATTCCAAGAAAAAAAAATTTTCCCAGATTGATTCTTATGATCAAATTTTATTGCTAAATATAAAAGTTATATTCTATTTACAATATTCCAAGGGGAAAAAAAATTTCCAGATTGAGTTTAATTACAACTTTATATATATATATATATATATATATATATATATATATATATATATAAAATCTTAATTTTTATCAGATGCATCCATTTGAAGCGATGGATTTCATTGTTGTTATCTTCTGCTGCTGCAAATCTTAACATGATCCTTGAACTCTGCTCCCATGTCTTCAACATCAAAAACTCGACTTTATTCAGCACCATGAGGATGAAGGATTCTTTAAAAAATTTATACCATTCCTCATACTTGCTGAGAAGACAATTCTTACAACTTTTTCTCCACAGGTGGTATCAAATCGAAACAACAACAAAAAAAAAGGGGGGGGGACGTGTTGATCGAGTCCGAAAGTAGCTTTATTTTTCTCGACGATGATATATATCGCCTGCGCTTTATGGACCAACGAATTCTGGATCTGCGTTCGATTTTGGCATCCCATCCCCTTGCTGTATTATTACGCTGAAATAAACTGGACCGTGGCTGGGGATTAGGTAGCATCAAAATTCTGATTTAAGATCGCGCAGACCCCTATTGGTATGCAGGTGGTTTAAGATGCGAGCGCTATATTTCATCCTGAAGTAAAGAGGAGCCTGGTTGGGCGAGGAAAACTTTTATCCCTGTACAGGCTCTTCCCCTCTTCGAATACTCATGAAATTTCATGGACACGTTTCTCTCGCGTGGAGCTTAAGAAGTTCGATTCTCTGTATGTGGGAGCGATTTTTAATTTTTAAATGGGCGCCATCTTTTCCTGTCGGGAACAGATGCAGATATATTTTTATGATAGAGTAAAACACACGAATCTGTCTGCCACTCTGAAATTTCTTGAGACGTGTGTTGTATGTGAACCTTTTCTCCGTGGCATGCATCTAGTTCCTTCGAGAGATAGCTAGCATAATTCAACATAAAAGTATACATGCAGGCAATATGTGTTTCTTTATCTTTTACGCGTGTCTTCTCTGTAAAATTCAGGTTAGACCAAGAGTCACTTTACAATTTAAAATGTTGAATAACTTTGATGAAAATTAATTTTCTTTTGATTTGTTATCAGAATATCAAGACTTAGGTTTATAATTTTGCAAAAATTCATAACAGGGCAACATGTGAAAATTATTCAATGTTCTAATGAAAATAAAGGTTCTGTTATTCTCGCACTGATAGCATAGGGTGTCTTTTCATTTCTAGGCCTATGATATTGATCTCGGTTAAATGTTTCGTATCACAAGAGTCTGTCAAAGATACTCCCAGAATAAGAAGACTCCATTAAACTCAAATGCTCGCCAATCTGAATCAAGTTGAGAGAAACATTGTAGAAAAACTCGACGCCGTTCTCAAAAATTTGTAATCAGTCCTTAAGTTCCCCTGATCTCACTGCACCAAAATTCTTGGTGCAGTGAGATCAGGGGAACTTTTGATGCAGTGAGAAGTACCTTAAAGATCATATTTTCATCATAATCCTAAGACCATTGTTCTACTCAAAACGAAATCCGTCAAGAAATTCTACGGATACAGTTAGAGATATTGATAACAATTACGAAAAATACCATCGATAAAACCTGTATTTGTGAACCGGACGATAGGGCTCGTTTAAAAGATATTATTTTCTATACCAAAAAAATTCCGATCAATGTATATTATACATATAAATAAATATTAAAACATTCCAATTTTTGTTAATTGAACATTATAAAGAGCTATCTGACCATCCTGTAAGAAGCTTAAATATCCTGTAAAGCAATATTTCTCAATTTTTTGAAATCCGAAAAAAAATGTTTTCCTCAGACCGATAGAAGTGATATTATTTTGTGCTGAAAGCTGGAGCGGTTTACTGGTTCTTTTTATTATTAAGCTGCAATATGTACAAGTATAATGAGATTTTCGTGAGTTTTTCCTTGAACTAACATTTTAGGCTCCATTATTACATTATTTGATTTGAGACCTCGTCTTCTGAAAGAATCGGTGACTTATGTAAGTCTGCATTGATCAGATAGAGGAATTGGAGGAATGGGATAGATAGACTGAATCTATATTAGTGTGATTGCTGATAGGAAGAATATTAACAAGATTGATGTGCACACAACCTTGGTGCAAGAACTGATATATAACTCGGATTCAGTTTTGCTGTTATTGAGATAAATAAAAATTTCGATAATAATTTATGATTAGGACGCTAGCTAATAAAGCTTTGGTATCCTAGGAAATCGGAGCCTTTATTTGACTGCCGCGATATTGCGGTGGATGACGTCAGTAGTCTTCCTAGTCAAATCTTTCTAAGGAAACCATAGCCTGCCTGGTTGATTCCATTCCGCTCGCGTTCAAAGCTCTTTAGGAAACCACGCTGTCTGGTTTACATTGACAACGTATTAGAAAAGTCTTTCGCCACAATATTATGGCTGCCAGATACCGGCTTCGGGAAACCATAGCTTAATCTCTCCACGTTCATAATAAGGTTTTAATTTGAATTATTCTTAGAATAAATATACTTTGAAGATTTGATTGACTGCTTTTGACTGATTACTCATTGAGTCTCATAACACTCTGCATTTTTTTCCCCTCATTAAATCTAATGAATCTTTCCCCATTCCCGCCTTAGAGAAAGATCTCAGATCATCTCTAATAATTCATTGTGTTACTTTGAAGAAATATAAGCTCCAATCCAAATCCAAATCTGGATTTATTTGTTATTTTGTTTGACTTTGGTGCAAATAAGATGTATATTTTCTAAAATGTGAGCAATGCAATTTATTTTATTGGAGACTAATATAATAATACAAAAGGCCGCACACGACAACACTTCATCAAACAGATTGCTCCAAAAATTAACACTTAAAAACAATTATCACCGGAACATTACGATAATGACCCATATGCTCGTTTCCATTTGCTTAATCAATTAGAATTGATAAACCTCTCATTTGGACTGCAACTGATTGATGACTACCATTTTCAAACTGTAGACAATATCATAGCATTCCATATTCATTAGCAACCACAAAAAAAGTAAACGGTCATTTATTGCTCAACATCATTCACCGTTTGAAATTCGTCAATAATTAAGCGGTATGGCTATAATTACGTTGTATCCTCAAAGACAATTGATGAATTTCAAGGGAGCTCTAAGTATCTTTGAAATGGAATTGAGTGAAAGGAAACTTTCTGCACGGAAGTACAAAGATCGCACGCAGAAAACAAATTTTCGAACCTAGGAGGTTTGGAACTCCCATGGATCTTTCGGCACGCTCTTATTGCGTACTGCACATCATTATGCATGTTTTCGAAATTTGCTTTTAATTATTCTGAGACTATGCGCCGTTGTTTTACTACTTCCCAGCCGTCCCTTTCACCGTCTTACGCAGAAGAATTAATGCAACCTCATGGTGCTTGTATTTATAATTTATTTCAATAGACCTGTTTGGCTTATCGTGAGAAGGCTGCATTAAAATGCACTTAATTATCACGAACTGCGTAGCACGTCTCGGACCAGATGGTATCTCTTGTAGATTTTACAACTTTATTTTCACCGCTTATTAGGTTGGATACTTCATAAATGAAGGGGAAAAAATGTTGTGCAACGTAAAATAACGTAATTAGTGCTTTTCTGCATTTTTTGAAAAAGTATTTAAAACATATCATTGGCAAATAATTTTTTTAAAAAAAGTTTCAGCTCCGTTGAAAAAATAATTATAATTCGAAACATTAGGGAAGACGTTAAAAGTGATGTAATTCATGGAAAGATTTTAACCTGTTGGTTTATGGGAAAATTAACTATAATTAACACGTTTATTCGCTTCTGCTGGAATGAATTAATTTTTGAGTCTTAAAAATTAGAATTAATTCCATGATTGAAAAAATATAGATTGTTCTTAAAGATTTTGTATGATTGTAATATTATAACATTGGAATCAGACTCATTTTATTTAAATATTACTTAATTACAATAAACATGATATAAATATCAACTTGTGTAAGCAAATAATATTTTTACTTAAAAAAAGAACTTGCGTATTAATAGAATTTATTGATTTTTGGCTATTTATATATACATTTCTTCTTAAATTAGGTTTAATTTCACTCTATATAAAGCATCATTTTCTAAGAAAAATCTTTGTAATGCCTATAAATCCTAGAAGGGAATAGGAATCTGTAAATCCATTTTCAGATGAAAAACCTTTTTAAAAAATATGAGATTATTAGAGTAAAATTAAGCTTCAAATAGTAAAATTAAGCTTCAAATAATCGACGTAAATTGAGAAAAGTAGTTTAATTAATCGAATCATGCCCCAACGCTTTTTTTAAATGTTGGAATAATTGTAGGCTGTCACTACGTTGTAGAAAATTTTTAAAGGAAAAATTATGAAAGAATTCATTAATTATCTTTCGTTTTACTTTCTGTATATGTCATTTTCATCATTTAATCATTGTAAAGAGTAAAATGTGTGCCAAGAGTATTAACAGCTACTGGAAGAGCAAGTATTTGTTCATGAATGATTTAGAGATTATATAGATGGATAAATGAAGAAAAAATTATATTAAAACGAAGAAAAAAGTAATTGAAACGCTGTGGAATATTTGAAACTAAATTCAAACGAAGGTTTAAAGCAATTTGTGACTGATTATATTAGGGGTAATAAGTCTATTCCATTAATGTTACATGCAATCTTTCATGCTATCAAGTGCAACCTTATGAATAAATTTTAATTTTATGGCACAAAAATATTTCATTTTCGTCATTTCGTTTTGATATATTTTTTATTTAGCAAATAATAAAATATAGTATTACTATCAACTGAAATTAATCAAAAATGTTTAACAAAATGTTATTTCACCCTTTGCAACAAGCTTTACAGTTGGTAAGAATGTTGCAAAAGGATGTATTTTATTATAAATATATATCAAATTTAAAACTCTTGAATGCTGAATCTTTCTTACTTGATTTGAAATAAATCAAAGTAACATGATTAAATAATGCATCCACCAGTATAAAATCTTTCCTCATTACTTAATTGTTTCGACTTCTTTCAATATTCTTCGCAGATCGTCATTAGGACCTAATGTGTAGCCCTAAGGTAACTGAAATTAAATTAACCAACCAACCAGCGAATGTCCAATTATTTGTTCTCTAACATCAACTTAATTTGTTATTTGAAATGCGTAGTATTAACTACGAATCTCTCTTCTAGTATTAGTATTTAATGGGATGTCGTGTGTGTGTGTGTTTTGTACCATCTAATCAATTAGCGTATTGGAAATTTCTATGGTTACCTCAAATTCATAATCACCTGAACAAGAAAACTTTATATTAATCAATTTAGAAATGAAGTAATAATTTAAAGCTCTGTGGGTGATTCAAATAAGTTTCTTATCGGTGCAGGTAAATACAACCATGCAGGATACATTTGTTTCTTACATCTTTAGACTCAATGCCCTTCGTCTTCAGTCAAATATATATTATTTTTTTTCAATCGATTTTTTTTTTCCTCTTCCTCTTCAGTTTTTTTGTCTTGTAAATCTCCTGGCAATGTCGATAACGAATATTCTTCTAAATTTTATTTATATACACAGTGTTTTTTTTTTAATTTTCTTCTCTCTCTTCATTGAATTCCTCCTCTTTTTTTTCCCGTCTGACCTATCCCATCTCGGCCCTGGAATAGAATGAAGAATTATTCGGGATTCGTTCTCGTGCAGTAAGAAGCCTGGAGGGAGCAAATCTCCTTTGCTACTGCACCCTGTTCATAGATTTGAAGAGAGGAGAGAAAAAAAATGTAAAAAAAGGGTTTTTTTTTTTAAAAAAAAAAAGATCAAAGAAAAAAAATCCTTCGTCCATCCTCTGTGTAAAAACAAGATAAAGTGTGTGCAAAGAATTTCTCTAATACTCTCTAATATTGTGGAGATACATGCGTCTTCAACTAATTTTACAGCGGCTCTTCGCTTACTTCGAAACGCAAAGATTTAAAAGAGGGAAAAAAAGAATACAAAAAAAGACTGGAAAAAGCAAGTAAAATGTAAGAAAAAAAATTGATAACTTTGGAACGCCTTACCCTTGTTTCCATTTATTTCACTTTCTTAAAATTCATCATCGTTACTTTTTTTTTGGTTGTTATTAGCCTTATTAATATAATTTTTATTTTATTTTTCTTGAGGGCTATGCATTACTGCGATAACATTAATGAATTTCTAGATGAATGGCAAAAGTTAATCAAGCCACATATTTCAAGTGCGTGAAACAATTCTTCCGAGCTTCTCCGTTCTTGTCATAGTCTTAATTTTCTTTACTTTATCATTTTTGGTGCCTTTTCTTTTCTCTCCTTTTTTTTTCCCCTCCTATTTTCTTTTCCTCTGTCTGACTTTCATTAGAGACTTATAATTTCTGGGCTGACATAAGGAAATTAAGATATGAATAACTTTGTCATTGAAAGCGTCAAAGCATATTACAAATATGCATAACAGACATTGGGCAGAAGAATATGTTATATGAAGAAACAATGTGCAAATATTGGGACATTGTTACTCTTTAAAATAAGAACAGATCCCTTTTCTGAAAAGAAACGTAACAGTTCGAAAAAGATACAAAAAATAATTTACTGAACGAAACTCATTATTTGTATTCGATTTGAATATAAAACTTTCTTTTTTTTCTATAAAGGTTATCATATACATAATGAGTAATCATATAATATCGAAACTAAAACATGATAAATACAGTCATACTCAAACTGTTTTGAAAAATAATTTAAAATTGTTTTTAATTTAAGGAACTGAACAATAGAGAGAGAAAGTGATGAAATTTTGCAATTATGAGCTTCGAATCATTATTTAATTATTTATTTTTACGAATATGCTAGCTTTAGTAAATTAATTATTGAAAATTATCCAGAAATTTGATTAAAATAACGAAATATTAACTATTAATAATCGTTCTTAATTCTTTGTGACATCCTGTACGAAAAAATTTATTTAAAGTTGCCCTGATTCATCATCATCAAATTCCTAATCTGTTGCAACCAATCATTGTAATCTGTTTTATACCGTCATTAAATTCAATAACATTTAAGGACGAAATAGAAAAAAAAACCAGAAAATTTCGAGTGTGTTTCACTTTCGTTATGGAGATTCAAAAAAAAATTTTTAAAGTTCATTCTCTTCTTAAGAATATAGTATTGTTAACTTAATATGAAAATGTGTTAAATTGAGGTTCTGTATTGAAACACTTCAAAATGTTCTCTTTTCTTTAATTTTAAATATTAAAGAAGTCTAATTAAAAATAGGATTTTGTAATTATTTGTTTATACATTTTGTTTTTATTCAGTACTTGTAAGTAATTTGTGTGGATAATATTACTAATTAGTGAGTGTTTTGCAAATTAATTTTGAATAAATATTATAGAAAGAATTCCAAATAGAACGAATTATCTAAAAAAAATAAAGAATCGAATTAATTGTATTCATTTAAGTATTCGCTAGAATCTAGGTGGGATCTTTTATCTTTATTCTCATTATTGCACTATGTAAATGATTATTAAATAAAATATTCTCGAATCAATCAATGTAACTAAAATTTCATAAAAATAAAGTTTGAAAATTGAATTCTTTGAATTCCTTCGTTGCTTTGTGATTTTCTCAACTCTCTGAAGCATTGGTGATCAAAACTACACACAAGCAATTCCGATTTTGCAATAATTCATGTTATCTCTATGTATGAGTTAAATAAACTAGGAAAAGAAACATAACTACGAAAAAAACCATGTTCCATTACTGTAAAAAACGAGACAACAAAAGCAAAACAACAAGAAACTTCCCAAAACTTCTGTCTCTGACGCCCAACGGCGTGTCATACACCATAAATGCTGCCACCTCTTGAACATAAATACTCCGAATTAATGGAAAGCTTCTATCTGTTGTAGCGGTCCTAAAAGGTCAAAAGAATCGTAAAACAGCGCAGATGTTCCTTGTTTACACTCTTTTCGAATCGATATCACTAGTGTCTTCGAAAAATAGACATGGACGAAAAGTGCAATCTGATGTCGTAAACTCCCTTAACTTAACAATGAAATGACACCGACACAGTTTTACGTTGCTTTCCTAATGTCTTCATTTATATTCCTAGGTCCTGTTTGAAGAACCAACCTAAAAGGTCAGGGAACAAAACCCTGGTTATTCGTCGCAAATCTTCTTTCCTTAGAAGAATATATTCATTTTCTAGCATTTTCACAGTTTTGCTCTTTCATAGCGAACAGTAATTAATGAGCAAGCTTAAAAATGTAACTGATTTTTATTTTAAGACAAAGATCAATGTTTTTGAAGTGGTTTTTTTTTTTCGTTATTATCTTAGGCCCTAAGGGATACTAAAGTGTCAAGCACGTAAATCTGATTGTATTCTTGATTATTGTTAATGGTTCTGAATGTTACTCAGACGGTTTAAAGAGATAATAAGAGCTCTAGAGGTAACTACTTCTCGGTCTGATAGTTTTGAATGGTTTAACATATTATTTATAGCATTATGGATATGAATAGTTATAGCTAGTATTTGTGTGTCTAAAAGAAGTTTATTTCTTTTGTATAATTTTTAAAAATGGTCTGTAATACAAAGGAGAAAATTTTAGAGACTCGAAGTTGTTTTATAATATGTTTCGACTGAATTGTTATTTAGCAAGTAGTGAAAAATGAAAAATCTGGAAACATTCGCTTACATTGTATCTTTAATATCATTAATTTTCGCTTCTTATAGAAAGATTAAATTTGTTGCTAACATATAACACTGATTGATTGTTGTGGTCCTAAGCTTTGATGCATTCAATCATACTCAGTTTAAAATGACAGATCGGAGTATATCACATCAATGTCTCCTCTTACGTCAGATTGATTACATCGAAGTTTACCTTTTCTTCTCAAATTACTCACATTAATCATTGATTCTAGAAAGAAAAGAAATGGAAAGAAAAAAATTTACAGTATTCCTTTTCATTAGAACCCTCATCATCTGTCTTTCCATCAGTCGTCTTGATTTAACTCTAGTGGCAGCTAATGAAATTATGTCTGATAAAAAAAAATGTCAAATTTACTTTGAGTTATTGTTTTTTTTTTTTTAATTTTATTTTTATTTCTTGATTTCAGTTGTATAAAATACATTGTTCATAGAGTTTTTAAGGGATTCATTGTTTATTTGTTTCTTTTTTTTTCTGTAGCATCAACATTCACCTTATAACTCAAATTCAAAAAGCAAAACTTTTAATGAATTAAATTTGTTTGATAAAAAAAAGTGCTATATATCTGCTTTTCTTCATGGAATTAAATATAATTATTAATGTGTGCCAAAGGAATACCTATTGGAAAATTCCAAATATTGGATATAATTTCAAAAATAGTCGAACAATTTAATTTTGCTTCTAGGAAAGTAATCTCTAAATCATTGAGTATATGTATGCGGTTCATTTATCTCCATTTTTTTTATTTTGTTACGGAATTTTGTGTCCGAAAATGATAACAGTGTTGAAATTATAAAAACAATTTTTAAAAATTTGATATGATGCAGCACAAAATTTTAGCAATATCAAAATTACATTTCTTGTAGCAAGCTGTTTAAAATTATTCTCAATCCATCACGCTTTTTGCTAGACAAAATGAACTTGTAATAGTCTGATGTACTTGAATTCGGCAAAACTTCGACCATTGGTAATGGTAAGAATTTTTAATTCATTACTTTCTATTCAAGAATGAACTCTTCCGTTTTCTTTTATCTAGAAAAGATATTGTATAGACTGATGCTTGTGAATCTTCAGGTCATATAAGGAGTTGTTTCAGAAACGAGAATTGGGAGATGTTGCAATATTTATGAATACTCTTAACCGATAATTAATTTTGGTAATACTTTTTCACCAATTTTGCTCGCACAGTCAAGCATGATTTAGTCATCATTGCTCCTTTTTGATTTCTTGAAGTTGTTTACAGCATATGAAGGAAGGGCTTAGCCCTCTTTAAAAGGGAATAACCAGGAAAACTCCCATTTAGCCAGCTTTGCTCTGGCTCGACAAGTTACACCCAATGATCGGCATGTTCGTTCCGAATTCTACTGTTGGTTAAACCCTGTGAGTATCGCATTTGCTTACACCCAGTTTAACTGCTATGTTTTAGTATCAGGTAATGTTTCGAAATTTTGCATCTAATTTTCATCATTCAATGAAATTTTAGAATGATTACAAATATAAAGTTAACTTCGCTATATTTGAAGTTAGCTAAGCCAACAAAGCAAGGGATAAATTTCTTGGTGAGAATTTTTAATCCAGTCTTTTAATTATGAAATAATATGTTTACATATTTTGTTATTATTTTTTAAACATTTTATTATATTTATTGCGTCAAATTTCATTCCTTATTGCTTACTTTTTACTTCTTCACTCTTCGAAAAAATAGATTTATATATATATATATATATATGATATTATTCATAAAATTTCATTTTTTAACTGTGACAAAAACTTGTAATCGTTAAAAAGAATGCATGTTGTTAAGATTCGAAAGATTAAGATTGTTTACTAGTCGAGAAGTTGATTTTTTTAAAGTTATGTGGGAAAAAATAATCTAGAAAAACCAATCTGCTTAGTTAAGCGCTTATTATGTAATAAATTGCACATATTCTGAATCTGACAACAGCTTTAAAATCAAAAATTTCGTTCCCTTATTAAAGTGTAAAATTATATTATATATGGGTAGTTAAACTCTCAAAGTGAAACTAAATGGAAAGGAAGAATACTGGCACAATGCCAGAAAAATAGATAAAACGGAAATGAAGAATCCAATAAATTTGAGGAGGCAAAAAAAAAAAAAAACGAGGCCAAACATTTTCATAAAATAACGTAGAAAAAGAAAATGCAAGAAAAGCAAAGACGTCTCTTTCATATTTATTCCCCATATTTTTCTAAATAGAACTCAGTATTGCCTTGGATATGCAATACTATAATTTAGAGTCATGTTTGATTCATATAATATTGTTATTTTACTGAAACAATTTAGGATAATAATTTTTTACATGGACCATTAAACTACTTCATTTCAATAAATGTTTTCAGGCTTTTTGAATTTTTATTCGTTTTCTGTATTTTCATTTGAGTCCACGGTAGCCGAATGGTCAGAGTAACAAATTTCACAATCGAAGATGTTCAAATCGAACCTCAAAATGTTGTCTTGATTTCACTGAAAACTAGTCGCACGAATTAATGGATGCTGCAACTCATTTAATGATACTGGGCATCTAAATCCTCAAACATTTTGAAAATAAGGAGAGGGAAGTACTAATTTAGACTCCTCCTTTATAACATTACCTTGGTTAAAAATTATAAACCCCACCGCCCAAAACCCTCGCGTGGATTCAAGTGCGACCTTTACTCAAGCCAATCAGATTTCAATTTGATTTTATTTGAATTAAATTAATCCTACTGATACTGTTTTCACCTCTCACCAAAAAAACCGAGCTCACAAACAAGGGTTTAATGCTACAAAAGCCATTCCCCGATAAGACAACCACCGCTTGCACACACAGCCCTTTAATCAGCATTTATTTAAACCAACAACTTTACAAAGAGGCATTTACATATAAAAACAAATGCAAGCTAGAACACATATGTAAGAGAGCATAAGCAATGTACCAATATTTTAACAAAATAATCTAGTTAACAATAATTTTTCAGTCTTTTTAGAAAACTAAATTCTTATTGAAACAATGAGAATAATATTTTTAAAAATGGGAAACTGATAGTAGAATATAAACTAACTATATAACTAATAATTGAACGAATTAAATTTAATCTATCGTTTAAACTCTATTAATATAACCGAAAAATTAATCTAAAGAAAGAAAATAAAAATGTATTAAGTATAATTATGGTTAAATTAACAAAAACATGAGAGGAGAAGGGACAGAAAGAAATAACATTAACCATAAGAATTCCTTGTGAGCAAAAGAGTCCCTGATACTGGTTGTTGATGATGAACCAAATGATTTCGAGTTACAGTCAGATGATGAAGATGATATCTAATATATTATTCTGAGGACTTACGAAAAATATGTAAATAAATTTATTGAGAAAAGAACGTATAAGATTATAAGCTTGCCCAAGCGAAAAATTCGACTCTGTATTTATGACTCATGCACAAATCTTTTTAGTGTTAGAATTAACATATGGACCACATTTGTTTTGAGTAAAAAATATTACTACACATGAATCAAAAAGTCACAAGTAATTTAGAGTATTATTGTAAGTACAATACACTTTATTTAAGAGTAAATTTTTATCTTGAATTCCTCATGCTCTTTCAGTATAAAGTTTGTGCCAAGAATTTGTAACGCACAATAAAAATGTCCTGACTCAAATACAAAAATATTGCTAACAGGTTCCCCTAAAGTTACATAAAACTCAGTCATGGATCTTTAACAAAATTTATTGAGCGATATTAAGGCCCTTTTTGTCCATCCGAAATCTTCTTCTGTTTTTTTCCCTTAATTTTTTTTTATTTATTTTCTTTCGCAGTGGGACTAGCGCCGTTTATATTAGCGGTACACAATAAAGCACATTTCTTCGCAAGCGTGAATAGAAGTGGAAAAGAAAAAAAATGGAAATAAATGTTTTTAAGAAAAAGAAACAGTAAAAAAAATTAAAGAATCATTCAAAGAGGAAGAAAAATAAGAAGATAAGAGACGTATCTCTCTCTCGTAAACGTGCAGGGGCTCTTTCTTCTTCTTCTTCTCTAAGTTGCGCCTCAAAGAAGGAAATGAAAAATCGCCACAATACATTTGTTATGTTTGTGCATCGATTTTCGTTCCCTACGCGTAACACTGCGCCTTCTGCAAAGCAACGTGAACACTGCTAGGGCAAAAAGACAAAATTGGGGCGCTTGCGAAAATGACACAGTGGGCGCCATGGCGTCGGGGCTCCTCCTTCTCACGCCGCCCCTGCAATGGTATCCTTTTGAACGGTTGAAGAAGATACTATTCCTCCCTTTACAACTGATTCGCCTTCCCAGATTTCATGGATATGCTAGCGCCCCAACATTTGTTAAACAAAATTTTAGAACAAATTATTCAAATAAAATTTAGATTAGTTTCATTAAGTGGAAAAGAGGTTTTTTTTCCGTCACAAAGAAAGAGCTAACTCGCATAACTAGGGAACAAAAAAACTTACTTTTTTAGAATATATTAAAAAAGAGTATAACAATTTTTTGACTAAAATATAAGATTGACAGTAATTTATGCTAATGCATTTTTAATGTTCGTTCTTTTTAATTTATATAAACCGTTTAATTGATGAACATTCTTTTTAAAATATTATCAAAAATAAAATACGGTTTATGCAAACGAATTACAATGAAAAGGATTTTAAAACTGACAGAAAGAAATTTAGAAAAATGCAAAAAAAGTAATATTTATTTATAAAAATAAATATCTGCTTCATATTTTTAATCTAATCTAGAAAATTGAAACTGTTTACTAAGTAAATAATGTTTGTTTATTTGAATGAAAGATATTCTCATGGGTAGTAATTTATTGGAATATAAAGACGCTTTTAAGATAAAGTAAATGATAGAATAGAGAAAGTTTATACCTAAGCTAATATTGATGGCGCTTTTATTTGCGTTATGGAAACGGATGCAAAGAAATTATCTTAAAATTCTATAATAGAAAATAAAATGTTGAATTCTCGAATTATTACTATATAATGGTAAATTAAAACGATTTTTTTCATTGACTTGTAATGAACAAAAAAAAATGTAATAAAATTTAATTTCTGATCGTTGACTTGATTTTTAAAATGTTCAATTTTAAAATAAAGAGACATAAACTCTTTTGATATAAAAATTAACTGACTTAAATCTTTGATATTCTTAAATCTATGCTTTTTAGTGATACTTCTCAGCTGATGCAACTACATGTGTAAGATGTTGAAGATATACCATGTTCATAAAAGCTTCTTTCATATCTGCATACTCATACGATATTTCTCATCATTATCATAGATAAAGAGCACAAAAGCACTCGAAGATTCAAAGTTGAACGATCTAGACGTTTACAAGACTACATAAGTGAGTTTCTTCTTGTAAAAGAGGCTCAAATATCTGATTATTTGGGCATGTGCCTTGCTTTGTCGAAATGAAAAATTGGCTCCTTCTCAAGAAGAAGCTCCATTCATGACTTCAAATGAATGTGCCACGTCTCTTATAAAGCTGCTTTTGAATCCATGTGAATGGACGTAAAAACCAAATTGGCTACTAGGGATGTTTTGGCAATTGTCAAGTCTAACTTCAGTTCCTAAGCTTAGTTATTAAATATTAAAACATCTTCGGAATTCCTTAAAAATGACCTCCAAATAAAAAAAAATCATAAAACTTTAAGCTGCATCATCACAATAATTATTTTTACGTAAAGTCTTAAGTTTTCGATTCATTTTAAATCATTAGAATAGGAAAATTTGTGAAATATCATATGTGATGGCAGTTAAAATTTTAAGATTTCGAAAGTTACCAACTTTTTTAAAAAAAAAACCCTTATCATCCTTTAATGTACTTTTTTCAAAATTCCAGGTAATTTAAATGTTTCTGACATCAAAGGTGTTTTGAAGATTTTACTTAACCTCACATTTAAATGCATATTTATCGTTCACGTGTTTTTGTGTGCTTATGTAGTATGCGAGCGAAGGAAAAATGCACTTACAGCATATGTGATATGTATAACAAATAAGAAATACGCTGAAATGTTGCAATAAAAATCTAGTTGATTAACACACGGGAAGAAGGAAAGTTATTTATTCGTTTATTTTTATTCAAAATATACAATACTTATTTTTAAAAAATTCTCTATTGCACAATATGTTGATTTAGGGAAAAAAAAACACTATGATTTAAAATGTATGTTTTACACAAATCTTATATTTTACACCAGATAACAGATTCAGGTATAATCTAAAATATCAAATTTGCTACGTATCATACATAATTTATGAAAGAAGCAGGAATTTCTGAGCATGTTTTATTGTAATGTCTCAAATAAAAAAAAAAGATCTTTACTATGTATTATCTTCTTAATAGCAATATGATGTTAGTTTACAAACCATGGTAAACAGTCGACATTCTTTAACAAATACATAGAATAAGATATGCTTACTAGCTTATTTTTAAGTCTCTGAAATTCAAACATTTAGAGAAAAGTTATGAAAATATCTTCCAAGTTACGCAAACAGTTGTTCCATTTAACGAAATGCATCTTAGTCGTTCAACCGGAACAAAAGGGGAGAGAAATGCTAAATTTCAGTGACGTTGCCCTTTCCCGACACTGGATGCGTTTAGGCGGAAACACCCCAAGATCCCGTTTGTCCTCCATTTCTCTCGCTTTTCAACTCCAAGTCTTAGTCCTGTCCCACTTCGTTTTGACATCTCGAATCCACTGGCCATCTCACTCTGTCTTCTTCACCTCTTTTCAGTCAAGCTCTCTCTTTCTCGTTTCGTTGCTTTCAGTGACATGCAGGTCTCTGACGCATGTTATAAATTAAGTTAAATTGAAGTACAACGTTATCTTGCTCCACTAAAGTTACATTTGCAGCAATGTTTGTTAACTATTTGTATCCTCTTTCAATGTTTATGAGTTGTAAGTTTCATTTATTTGGTGGATTTGGTTACCCTTATCGATCAAGTTATTTCTCTCTTTCATTTCGTGCTAGTAAAACATGCTAAGAAATCAAGTTACATTTATTGGGTTACAATGTTATCTTGCTTCTTTTATGTTACATTTGTAGCGATATTCGTGATTTATTTTTAATGATTTTCAGTGTGTATGTGAATCAAACTTTTGTTTTCGCCGATTTAATTAATTACTTTAAATCATTAATTTTGAGATTAACTGCATTTATTATTAACTGACAATATCAAATTGTATAATGGGAGAGAAGAAACTCCGATCATATATTGAAATAGAATAACAAGAACAAGAAACACGAAGCAAAAAGATGACGTTAATTTGGTGCATTCGTTTAGTTTATTTAACAAACAGGATTAAAGTTGACAATTACATACCTTGAAGAGGATAGCAACTGGTGTCCCAAACGAAAAAGTTAGATTCGTGTCATTTCTCTGTGTGATGGTTGTCTATGTGTTAGTGTTTATGTGACTCACGAGTGTGATGTATCTGCATGAATGTGCCAAATCTTGGCAAACTTCTCATTTAAATGTGATGTCGGAAGGAGTGCAGGGTAGCCACAAAGAGAGAAGAGGCGCCCTTTCCTCCTGAAAATGCAATTTACATTTCTGAGTAATATGAGTGCAATGATCCTCTTCGGGTTTTTCATTTGCGAATTCCAAAATCCCAATAAGGACCCTGACATATTAAAATCCACTGTTTTGTCCTATGTTTGAGTAGGAATTTATTTTAAAAGTTCTGAATCTTAGCTTATGTTTTTCATGAGGCTTTTTTATTCATTTGTCATCGCGTGAATCTCTTTAAAAACTTTTGTTTACAAGCAATGCATGCAAAATAAATTATAAATCTATATTTAATCAAAGAATATCAAGTAAACCTTTTTATAAATTTGGGCTAATCAACGTATTCTGTGTAAATCTTATAAATAGCTGATATTATAATTGTTTATTTCTTATGTGAAAAAGTTTGTTTGCAAAACCAAAAGCATAACGAAAAATAAATTAATAAATGTTTGATTGATTAATATCACTCTAGTTATCCATCTGGTCTAAGTTTTCTGATGCTTGCTAACCGGTGTCAAAACTACGCACTTACTGATATTTACTAGCGGAAGCAACACTAGTCTTTATGGTCTAGTGGTGATGAGGAATCAAAAAATTATATATTGTGAGAGAAGCGGGTATAACTAAATGAGAGTTCCGCAGAACATCCATGTTAATTTTTAAGGAACAGGAATAACCTTACTTTGGTTAACTGATTCTTTCAAAAGAATCTTATACTGTATTCGTAATTATTTTGGGATTAGAGCATTGAATTAAAACCTAAAAGGAAGCATTCTCCTTATATATGTATCACGGTTTACTTCAAATGGATTTTAATTATTTCATTTAGTTTGGGAAAAAAATTCTTGTTATTTATTTATTTTAAAATAAATGCTACGTATAAAAGTGAATGATTTTTTTAAATTTTAAAACATACCCTAAAATCTTTAAAAAGCATTGTAAAGTAAAATTAATGATATTTAGTCTATTTTTTTCAAAACTTCCAATTTATGTTGGGTAATCCATTGTTATAAAAGATCTTTGCCATCTTATCAAATTATTTTCAATTTAGTTAGATAGTGTCTGCAGTTACATAGTTCCTATCATTTGAAAAGTTCAGGAAAATTAGCATACATTTATGTATGCTAAATTCCTTCAATCTCTTTTATTGAATCAAAAGGAAGTCCAAAATTTTTTTTTTTTTTTTTTTTTTTTGATATTTGAGCTACTTGATTTGATGTTTATTACAAAATAGAATGTTTTCCTTTCGAATTAGAGTACGCTACATTGTTTCTTATTTGAGTTACTTATTTTTATCTTCTATTTTTTTTTTTTTAACTATTTATCTATGTATTGGAGGAGGAAGTTTTTTAAGAAATATTTTTGCGAGGTATATTTTGATACAATCATTCAGAGTAATATTTTTTATGTAATATAAGACTCCGTGAAGAGTTTAAAATAACAACTCCGTGAAGAATTTCAAAATTCAATTCATAAGAACCAATTTTGTTAATTTACAATAACAAAGAAAGACAAACTTGAACTAAAAAAAATAGGTGAGATCGAAGATTTGCAAAATTTAAATTTAGTTCCAAAGTCTATAAATAAATAATCTAAAGCGGTATAGTGAAAATAAAGGGAGTTATCTAGAATTCTTCATTTCTATTTACTCAACTATTCTCCGTGTCATTTTATTCTATTTATCCTAGAATTCGTTTTGGTTTATATTCTCTGTATTCATTTTTTATTAATGTACCTCAACAAATGTTACATTTTATACGGCATTTATAAAATAACTTTTAGAAGTATTTTTAATGTAATAGTTTAAGATATATTTTTGACTTGGAAATGTATCACTTTAATGCTCATGATCAATTATTTTAAAAGCTTGAAAACGTATTACTTTAATGTTCCATATTAATAATTTTTAAACTATTGTCTGTGAAGTTCGAGCATCAAGTTTATAATTTTTTTTATCTCTAATGTCTAGTAAATTCTCAGAGAAATCTCATAAAATCCATTCTGAGAAACGATTTGAAATATAGTTTCGTCTAAAATGCTTTGAGTTCACATTCAATACGTTCTTTGGACCTTTGAAGTAGCTGTTATTTATCTATGTTTCTAACATGAAAAGTATTATTATGAAAATTATTTTCTCACATAACAAGAAAAATTCCACTGCAATATCTCGACATCACTGATAGGTCTTTAAACCTCTGCAGTTCCATACAATTTTTTAAGTATTTCTTGTCTTTTTCCTTCCGATTTTGTGTTCTTGCCTTATTTAAGTTCCAGTTTGTTCGAATAAAAAAAATAATAATAATAAATTGAAACTAAAAGAGGACATTCAAAAATTCCCTTTCCCCTTTACGATTTCACCCAAAAGATTGAGGAGACAAGAATTTTGCTGGGCACAGAAATGAGCAAGATATTTGCCAAGTAAAAGGAGGGAAAAAGAAAGTTTCCGCAACATTCCAAACACGAAGTTTAAATTGCTCCTCCAAAACCGCTCCAGCCTCAATCTGTAGTAAAGGCACTTAAAAACGGGAAAGAGCTTCCGACTAACGCTGGGCAATCGCTTTCTATTGGCGCTAACGTTTGGAGAAAATTGATAACCCCAGTTTAAATCGCGTCCTGTTAGAAGCTATTTGTCACAGCGTCTATTTTTGACAGGAGACTTGATAGATGCGAACAAAGGCTCCTGCATTACCTCCCACCCAAACTTTCCCAATAGCTTGGATACTCTTCAACAGTATTGATAAAGGGTATAAGCTCTAATCAAAAGGAAGAACTGCTGCTGCGACTTACCAGCTCTTTCGAATTAATATTCCATTCGTTTGACTCTGAAGCGAGTAACTTAGTTATGTAGAAGTGCTTTTCATTCAGGACTTAGTAAGATTAATTATTCCAAGTGCTTCAGTCGACGACCTAGTTCAAACGACGGTCGCATTGAGAATTTTGATATATTCAAAAGATCAAAGTTGAACGAAAATGCTGCCTTTTTCATTAATGGCACTGGTCACCAGATTAGTAACTGTAAGACAAATTTTATTAATGAGTTTAATGGAATAATAACCATTTTAAGTGTATTGATGCTGCTTACAAGATTAATGAACGATGAACTATAGAAAGTTGAATGAACTGATGCTCTTTGATCACACATTACTATTCATGTGCTTGAATTCGGAGTATCAACAACATTAAATATTATGTTAAGTCATCACAACGAATTCTAAAGTTCTGAAAACCAATTAATACTAAACTGAAATGTCAGTATCAAGTTATACAAAATAAGACTTTTATTGCTATTATTTCTAGAGTAGTTATATATAATATACATTATTAATTATTTAACTTCCTATACTCTTGTTCCAACTTCCATCTACTTTAATTATTCTTCGAGGTATTCTAATTTTAATGATTAGCTTGCTTTTGGTTACAAATATTTTAAGAGTGTACTTCATATAGCCCTAATCGAAAAAGTGACTTTTTTTTAACAATTAATTATCAAACTCCGTGATGAACTTTTTTGGATATGCCATCTCTAAGCTCCATTTAGCTTTTCAAGTACTTATACCAAAAAGTAAAATTTTTGCTCGTTCTTAATGAAAAGGAAACCATGCGTACAATAAGAAGCTATCTAATTTTAACTAACGCTATGATCAGAAGTATCAAAATATTAAATCTTTTTTTCTTTTTTCAATACTTTTATTACACTGGACATTTGAAGATCAGTTTCTTATGGAATCCTCATTTATTGTATTGTATTTTTAAACTGACTTATTTTCAGATTAAATAAAAAAAAAATGAATTTGTGCTAAGAAATATTTTATAAGATTGATACGTGAATGACAAAAATTTGTTGGTTGGTGTCTCTTATTCGCAAAAAAATTTTCTCAGTCATCTGTACAATGAGGAAGAAATAAACTCACAATCCATAGATCATTTATATTCCAGATCAAGCAAAATCTCAATATTTTCCATTGCATACTCCTTCCTTCTACTCTACCCGAGAGAATTTTTTAATGCACTAGAGGGGGTGGAGGTAGAGTTACATGTCCTACAAGAAGCCTCCTTTAGCTATAGTTTCAACCAATATTTACCCTGAAATCTTTTCTATCATTCCGTCTTTTCAGGGAGAGGAAAGCAACACAAGACGACATGTTTGTAAAGCATTCTTTGAGACTTCGATCCCCTATAGCCCCGCGAGCATTGTGTACTCTGTCAGAGCCCATACTTCACTTTTTTAGAATGTAATAGCTTTTAAAAGTATGACATTTATCCACATACTATACACAATGCCGAGTAAAAGCCAGGACAATACCGAAATGTATGTTCTTCTTTGGCCAAATCACCTCTGGGTATGTATTGTAAAATAAGTGTGTTTTTAATGGATTTGTATGATACATATGTATCTAAGAATTCTTTTTATAATTTGATGTTGAGGAAACCAATGATATTTTGCACCTTTATGTGTGTATAGTATAATATATATAAATGAAAAGAAAGTTTACCTTTGTGTAGAGTAATTAAGTATGGATTACTTATATAATAACGTTTTAAAACTTTCAAATGTTATGGATTACAAGTAAGTGCAAAACAAAGTGAAGTTATGGAAATTCTTTAAGGTTTATTTAATTTAATTATAATACATTTAATTTTTTTAGCTGTAATCATAAAAAGGGTATTTATGGTAAACAACATTTTTTGTCGAAAAGACATCCTTAAAAATCATTCTGTGCTTTCAGCTGGAGGCAACATAACATTTGCTTTTTTCACATTTGGAGAAAATACTAATTAGGATTTGTCATGGAGTGGCTTTTGGCAATATATAAATGAAGTTTGTTTAATCGGTGAGGATTCAACTGCATTGATTACATTGTAATCACGCGTCTAATCTCGTAGTTCAAACCCTTCGATCTTTCTACTACAGAGATCACTGCAACCTAATGGTCATAGTTTCGAACCCACGTTTTGCATTGTTTCCGTCGTGTTGCAGGTTCGAGTTCTGATGCCACGAAAGGACCACCGTGGAGCGAGGCTGATGGACATTAAATCTGTCGAGATTCCAAGTCCTCCAATTGGCTTGGTGTGAAAGTTTGGAGAGGGAGATGCTAGATCAGTTGCCATCTTCGTTAGGGATATGAATTTCTGTTCTTTCGGATGAACTGTCCTTAATTGTCCTTGTTCATTTTTAAAGAACTGTTCTTCAACCTGTTCTCAAATCCACTTGCACTTTAGTGGAACATAACTTCAACGGTATTCTAATAAATTTACTAACATTATATAATTATTACATATGATTACTTTACACATTTCACAAAAAATTCAAATCGGTTGAATTTTAGATTAAAAAAAAAAATTACGCCTTTAATTAAACTAATACTGAATAGAACATTATTTTCTATTTTTTTTTTCGGCAGATAGTGAAAATAAAGTATATTTGGTCCTTTCTCGGTACGAATACGTTTATATATTTGCATATTCAAAATAAATTAATTAAAGTAATTAATAATAATAAAATTATTTAATATATTTATACATTTGCATATTCAAAATTAATTAATTAGAATAATTTTTGGTAAAAAAGAATTTGAAATTACTTTTGTACCATTTAATGTAGTTAATTTTAGTCAAAAAAGTTATCTAAAAGTACGCTTCAAATTTTTTAATATGCGATGCATAAGATATTATACCCTTGATAAAACACACAAAATTGTATATAAATATGTTTTATTTTAGTTTGCAGCATGTGCAAAAATTAAGTACTTAGTGCATGTTTAATTATTTTGTATGTTTTTAGTCAAAAGAACTGATTAATAAAGGTACACATGAAATTTATCAAACATTTAAATTCATATTCTACTCTTATTTGTTTTCCTAATACACAATTACATTGATCAAGATATGAGGAAAAAAATTATTTCTAAATCATTCTTAGATTTGATCAAATCCATCAGTATAATCCGTATTCTTTAATGTTCCTCAACCTACTTTGGTAGGTTTCCTGGAAGACCAATCAAAATAGATCTTCTAGTTCCAAGACTGCTTTTCCATTTCTTTTATTCCCTGTGGAAAGAGCTCGTTAGAAAGAATTCTTCTATTTCACTCTAGTTCCTCTGAAGCCATTCAATCTAGCTCTTTCGTTCTTATTTCATCCTCTCTGCTGTTAGCGCTGCTGAAGCTCATCCTTGCCCTTGTCAATTGATGGCTCTCTTCGGGAAACCGTGTCGGAAACTGTCCATAGATGTGTGACCCCAGCTCTGTTCGCAGCTGGTGGATGGGTGGTTTCGGTGAGCATTTGTTTGCTTTTAGTATGAGAATGGGCCGCCGAGTGAAGAAATACCTCATAATATCTTCAGATTTCTCCGGCAATGTATAGCCTTCCGTAACACATCATGTAGGAGTTTATACACCTGGAAAGGAAAAGAAGGGAAAACGACTCTTAATAATTCAGAGCAGCAAAGAACAGGTTTCTGGCGAGCTATTGACTTGGGTGTCTTCGCTCTTTTAGATATATTCGAAAGAACTGGTCGTTCTTTTCGATCCCCTTCCTTAATCATCGTCGCTAGACCCAGGCTCAAAATTACAAGATATGTTGTGTTGCTTTAAGTGAGACATTTATAAATCAATCAATAATCTATAAGTCTCTCTCTACTATTACTCTTCTATTAAACTCTTTGCAGCTACTGTTGATTCCACCAACATCCCATCCGCTATATCATTCCTGTATTCTCCCATCCTTATTCATTATTCTTCAAAACATACAGCATAGATAATTAACATTATTTGCAAATTGAGGCTCTCGATTCGAAAAATGTCATAGCAAAGTCCATAATGCCAGTTGAAGGGAAATACTCGTGAAGAACCATTACTATTAGAGGTGGTTACTACTAAATGTAAATGCTGTTATTTTTAAATTATTGCCGTAATTTGTGAAAGCGTTTTTGACGAAAAAAAGTGTGAAAAACAAAACACACTACATATTAGAAATAGAACATTCCACAAATGTCTTGTTTAACAATTTTATACAATCATTCAGTCTAAAAAATTAATGATACAAAAATGTTATGGTGTGTTAGAATTTTTCCGCTTTTTTCTTCTCATCATGCGAAATAATGTTTCTTCTTTGCAATATATTTTGCATTAAAACTTTCATTCTGTTATCCGGTTAAAGTTGGGACCCTTCAAGACATTTTAAGTGAACAGTGTATTTCTTTTCAATATCCTTGTATAAAATAGTGCATCAAGATAATTTTTTGATCAACCCTCTTTATGACTTTCTAATTAAGCTTATTCGAATTTTTCGTAGTGTTATATTTCAGAAAAAAAAATTCTTATTTTGATCCAGAAAATATTGTAATGAAATAATTCAAATGTGGAAATAAACTAAAATCATATAAACTTCAAAGTAAAGGAAAAACCGCTAATTAAAAATAACATAGAATAGAAGATAATACAATTAAGATTTTTGGCATATCTGTAATCAATAAAAATAATTTATTTATAATAAGAAAGTAGTATTTTATGAGAACTGTTTTCACATAATTTAAGTGATCTCTACATAAGAGAAATTAATAACCTTTTGATAATGCATCATTGTTAAATGTATAATTTCTCAAGCAGTTTGCATAACTATGAGAATTTTCACCGTATTTGACCTCTCCTGTGAGATAATTGTAGAATCTTCTTTTTTCTTTCAAAATATACGTTATTTAGTTAAGTGAAGTTGAATGATCGAGAAGAAAGAAACTCCTACTCTCATACTCCTACATGCACTTGAATATTTTACTAAAACGTTTTAAATAACTTAAATAAAACAACCGTGAAAAGGGGGAGGTTTTGTTTACGTATTCTTTCCTTTCAAACTGAGAAATATAACTAACTATTCACAAAGCATTTATTCATATTTTTAAGATTATCTTGGAAATCATTTGAATTTTAAACTCATTGATAAATATTGATTTCGATCAGTGAAAAATGTGCTTTTAAAAGATGTAAAGAAATCGATTTGCGTGCACAATTTAGAATATATTCTATGAAGTATTTCAGAAAATATTTATAAACGTATTTTTTTTTAGAAATTTCTGAATCATGTTTGTGTATGAAATATTTTTTATTTGTTTCGTCATTTGACTTCGAATTTTGGATGAAAACAAATTTTAGCAAAAAACTGAAAATTTAATAAATACTTATATATATGTGTGTGTTTTCTGAAAATAAATAACAATAAAAATATGTGTTTATATTGAAATTACTGTAAAACTATATTCTATATTTAATTAAATTAATGATTAATTTTTCCAAAATTTTATCTCGATTTATTATTGCATTTATTATAAAATAGTAAATTATGAATTTCTTTCTTGTCAGAGACCGTGATTGTTAATTAATGACACAATTGCTTTAGTATCTGATTTTTTTTTTCTTTTTTGAAAACCGAATACATTTCACATTTAATGAAATCATTCAAAAAACAAGTGAATCTTAGTGCTTTAATGAAGGAATATATATATATAACACATGGATCAATAAGTCCCGAGACTGTGCGGTCGTTTTTTTGCGATTTTCTCCTTCAAACGCACCAGCAAGTCAATATAATAATCACTGTTGATCGATTTACCTTTTTCGAGGTAGTCAATGAAAATCACGCCATGCGTATCCCAAAAAACTGACGCCATGACTTTGCCAGCTGACTGCTGCGTTTTCGGACGGCTTTCGCCAGCTGTGCGCCACTCAGATGACTGCCGCTTCGACTCTGGAGTGTAGTGATGTATCCATGTTTCGTCCATGGTCACGTAACGACGCAAGAAATCTTTTTTGTTGCGAGTAAATAGCGATAAACAGCTTTCTGAATCATCGACTCGTTGCTGTTTTTGTTCCATCGAAAGCAATCGCGACACCCACTTGGAAAAAACCTTTTTCATGCTCAATTTTTCATGAAGGATAGTAAATACACTTCCATAGGATATCTTTGTCATCTCAGCAATCTCACGGAGCTTCACTTTACGATCTTTCATTATAATTTTTGTCACTTCACTCACATTTTCCGGTGTAACGGCTTCCACAGGTCTACCCGAGCGTTCCGCGTCATTTGTGTCGGTACGACCACGTTTAAACTCGGCAAACCACCGACAAATCATTGCTTTTGATGGACAAGAGTCCGGGTAACATTTTTCAATCCATTGTTTCGCTTGCACGGTGTTTTTACCCATTAAAAAACAATGTTTTATCAGAACACGAAACTCGGTTTTTTCCACTTTTTAAACAAACTACAAAACGACTTTACTCCAACCTCGATAACTCAGCTGTTTCTGGTCCGATCGACTTAAAATTTTGACACGTTTCAAGCAAAGGTTAGTACTCTAGAAAGACCTGGTTACTGGTTTACTACGAGCGCCATCTCTGGGTTAGTCTCGGGAGTTATTGATTGATGTGTTATATATATATATATATATATTGTTAATGTAATACTAAACAATTCAGATTCGACTAATAAAGAGATTGTATGATTAGAAAAAATTCAAATGTTTTTCAGTGTCTGGAAATAAAATAATTTTATGATAATATTACATTGCTAGATGACAGCTGTGCCTTTCCACAGAATTACTTGCATGCGGAAACCTATTATTTTTAGAAAATAGATTAATTCTTCTAGTGTTAAAATAAATTTATTGTAAATGGAGCAATTGCAATAATCAATGTTTATCCATTGTAACCTGTCTAATATCATTGTGTGAAAGCTTTACATAAAAAGGCGTGAAAAAACATTTTGCTTTTTTACAATAAATTATGACCAATCTTGAGTTATTTCCTTTACTTGTCAGTAGATTCAACTAGTTACACCCATCCAATGACTAGCTTTTTGGTAGCGGAATTGTCGAACTTCTCTGTCACCGTCTATCATTTGTTGTAAAATTAACTCATAATTTTATACTTATGTTGAGTTTCTGAAGTAGAATCACTTTGATTACATTATATTACTGGAAATGTGATAAATGCTCCGACCGATTTTTTTAAAAACAAGTTTGTGTCAGTTTAGATGACACGTTTTATTACTTGAGACCTGAACAGTTGAATTGTAACTCTATGAAAACCTCAAAATTGAAAAAAGAAGGGAAAAGTCAACATTTTTTGTAAACGACAATTGAACACTGAAGTTACTGACTTTATTTATCACTGGACCCAACTGGTTACACCCAAAGAAAGAAAAGTTTAACATTTTGTAGGCGGAATTACAGAGCTTCCCGTACAATCATCAAACATTTATAGAAAAATTAGTGCATTACCCTTTTTAATGCAAGGCTAAGTTTTTTTTAATAGAACCGCACATTTGTCTCTGAATGACTCTAGCGTAGGTGTAGATTTTGGGTGTAACAATTGAGTGCTGAACTTTTTTTTTTTACCCTCCGAATGCCAAAGTGACAAAACTTTTTCACCAACATCATTTGCATTTTTAAATAGTCACTTCATCCACCTTTTCTGGAAAATATGGGTGTGCGAGTCAACTTGAGAACTGTTGATATAAGGTGTTATTTTAGAATCACATTTGAGCAACTTTTTAAATGTGTTGCATCTGTTTCGAATTTTTTTTTTAAATTCCAAAAACAGATATCTTAAGTCATATACTTTAAAAAAAACAATGATTAAAAATGAATGGTCATGAGTTAATTTTCAAAGCAAGTGGAAAAAGCCTGTAGTTGAGATTCTAATTCATATTGAAATTCTTCATGGTTTTTCTCAGAGGTGTTAACATTTTTAGTAATTTTGTATGCAATAAATTGCATCATTTTAAAGGCTCGAAATCTTTGACGGATATGGAAATGACTAGTTAAACGAATTATATGAAGTACCATAAGAATCACACTTAATAAATAAAGAATTGCTTAATTGGAATATGTATAAGAAAGGGGTTCAGGGAGGGGGACACACATGTTATGAAGTGAATAGTAATTAAATAATAGTAGTAGTAGCTTTAAATAATAATTTTATGCAATGTGACGTCGTTTTAAACCAAAAAAAAAATAATTATAAGTTATTAGCTCTCTCAACCTAATGATATTCTACTTTTAAAATGCTGCCTATAAAAAAGAATGAAAAATTGAACTATCAGATTGTATTATACGAGACTGTAATTACATTTTTGTAAAAAAAAAATTCAATCTATCACCAAAGAATGATTTCTACTTTAAATTATTATAAAGATATTTCAAACTGATTTTTCCAGATAATTTTTTCTCGACATTACTCTCTCCTTTTTTTAATATACAAAAAGATATATGATCGATGTAAAATAATCAATTAGAAAACTTTTACACCCTCTTCCCCCTTAAAAGCGGAACAATGTGATTAATGCCTATCTCAAACAAAAGATGGTCGAATGATGCTCCCCAATTTTTCAAATGATCGGGTCCAGTCCCTTCTTCCCATTGCTTCCTATTAGAAATGTAGCGGTCCATTGTGTGAGTCTGAGGGGAGGGGAACCGAAAAGAAGACAAAAGATGGGGAACAAATGAGGTAAATAATCTTAGGATCGAGCGACAAAAGAAGGAATTTTCGATCACTCTGGCCAAGGGGGAAGAAGAAACTATCTCTATCAATCTTTCTGTCCTTTGCTTAAAGCTTTATTTATTTATGCAAGTGCTGTAAGAGGATTGAATTGCGTTTCCCGTTCTCTTTTGCCAGGGTGAACGCAATTTCAATTTGGGTCGTAATTGTTAAGGCCAGATGGGCCGATGAAAAAAAAAAGAGTTCTCCATTTCGAAAAGATGGGTACCTTCAGATAGTACTACAAAAGCAAGGGTTAGATTGGTCTTTTATTGAAACCCTGGATTAGTTTTAGAGCGAAATGGTTTCTTTGGATGTGGTTCTAAGAAATCTTCGGGAAATACTGGTGGAATAACAAGTTTGGCCAAATAGTGCAGAATACTTTTTTTTATTTCGTCGTTGTTGAAAAGTTGGGGTGCATTCGATGTTTGATGAATTGCATCGTTGCAAAGGTTTTCTTGTGAAACAAATGACTCTTGTTCTTAGTCTTCGTATGAGTATGGTTCATCAGTTTGGAACTTGCAATTCAGACTAAATATATTGACAAAAATTTCTTCAGGGTGATTGTTATTTGGTTCTCTTCAAGAGTGGGGATTATCTTTTGATTAAATTATTATTTTGTGTGTGTATTGTGTTTTATTTATCGATTTCTGGGATCTCCATTGATGTTTGATCAATTGTACAGTTAATTATTTTTTTTCTGCTAAATAATTGATAATTATCTGTAAATTTGGTATGTGAATATCAGTTTAAATCCTTATATAAATAAGATTTATGAACAAGGCTCTTGACACACGAATGTCTTTTAAAAGTTGGGATGATCTTTCATTCAGGCTAAGAATGGTTTGATTTTTTTTAATATTATTTCTGTAGAGATGTAACTTCACACATGCTTGAAATATTCATTGAATAGTAATGTTTTCACTGTGCTATAATTTTTTTTTTTTACTCTACCGCTCTTAAAAATGTAAAGCTTTTGCTGTTGTTGTTAAGGAAATTAAACTATGGTGCATTTTTTGTGAAACAATTAGTATTGATTTAGACATTTTATAACAATTTTTGTTCTATTTTGTTCTACACGTTTAAAAATAAAACAAAAACTTTCATTTTATATTATAGAGTAACTAAATATATTTTAATAGCACAGAACATCTATTATTTTAGTTCATTGTAAAAATAAAATTTTTTGAGTTGCAGCTTTAAACGAAATATCTCTATTATATTGTAGAATTTATTAGTCATTTTTAATGAATCTGCATTTTTTATGATTTGGTACAAATACTATCATCTTGTTATTGAAATCAATCCCGCGAGGTTTCCATGTTGAATAATTCCAATGCGATTGTTTGATAGGGTTTTTGATCAATTTAAATTATGAATATATTGATTAAAATTATAAACAAAAAATAATTAAACGCTGAATTTTATTTCATTTGAGAGGGAAAGAATATCGTTCTTGAATATGTGTGAAATACGAGAGTAAAATGAAAATAAAAACGAAGTCACCTACAAGTATGCATGAAACATTATTTTGTATCTTAAATAGTTATTCCGAAAATTCAGTGACTATTTCAAGAATTCTTAAATAATATACGATGGATTTTTTTAGTATATTTTTCATTCTCTTTCTGCAGCGATGTGTTTTGCCCAACCACTTCGGGGGGGGGGGGTCTATCCCGTGGCGGAGAAGGTCGTTTAATCTTCAGGGAACAACTGCAATTCGAACTCCCAACCTTTGGGTTCCAAGAAAACTCATCCGGTCTTTTTATGAAAAGTCTTTTACCATTAGGCCAAAAAGAGATTTCCATTAGACATTCCACTTAGGCGTTTTAGCTTCTCTTGTCGTTGTTGAAGAGAATCGCTGTACTTTCTTCTAATTTTACATCATTGCAGATCAATATTTTTTTTTCACATTATACCTCAATTTGATTAAATGTAATATTTAAAAAAATTGCACTATACGATTGTGTTCAAAAAAGTATCTGTGTTTTGAATGGGAATGGGGTAATTCATTGTAATAATGCCCATTAACCTTTTTCTGAGAAGTCCATAAACATGGCACCTTTAACATCCAAAAGTTCGTCGCCATAATTTATGAGACCGTCTTCGTCTTCTTTAAAACAGGTTCATCGAAGCAACCCATTGTTTCTATTGTTACTCTTTTTCCGGTGTATAATGATCAATCCAGGTCTCGTCGACAGTGACAACAAAATGCAAAATGACGACGACAACTCGGCAGCAAACAAATTTTGATTTAGCAGCTTTCTCAAAACTAACTTATTAATATGTGTCCAATTAGTTTTGGCGTCGTTTAACAGGTGGCCTCACACAATGGTAACACCAACTTACCTTAGCAATGCCATCTGTCGCCAAAAACAGAAACTTTATGAACAATCCTCGTAATTATATGGAAAACTATTACATGAAGAGAAGTGAAAATTCCTTAAATACTTTTCAGTGGCTCTTTAAGACTTAGATAGAGAGTAAATTACTGTTACGGGGCAAAGACGTATCTCGTAAAACATTGTTAAACATTGTTAAAATTATTTAGCATTGTATATTACTTTAAAATGTATGCTACCTGAGGATATATTCCATTTCTTGAGTATGGGTCTTTCAAAATGGAAAATTAATGTGACATTCTTCTCTTTAACAAAAGAGTTTGTATGAATGTCAAAAGCAGACTGAATTGTAATCTTGATGATAAGAATCAAATTAATTTGTTTGTTCTCCTGCGAACCAGCATGCATTATATATTAGATGAGAAATGAGGGTCATAAGATTTCAGAAATATGGATGTTGGAGAAATGACTGGATAATGGAATCTTAGAACAATTCTTGATATTCTTAATATGTGGAATATTTATATCTATGCAATTCGCGAAGAAAATCCAGATTTGTTTTGGGAATATTTGCTGGATATTCTAACAGAACTGCTTCTAGGTAAATGCATTCCTATTGTCTCTTTGACGTCATCATTCAAGAATGATAATATAGGCCGATGATAAACATTTTCGTTTTCAACTACTAATATCGCCATTTTGAAATTCCAAATTGTCAATAATGGATAACATGACGTTATCATAGTTAATATAAGCTAAAAATCTAATTTTGTTCTTTATAGTATCATCTGTGAAGTATTCTCGAGTTGAGAAAATATGCTTAATAAATCTATGACATTCATGCATTCCGTTCATTGCATTACATAGACTTCAAAAATTATGAGTTTAGGATCGAATTTTAAATCGATCGGCTTAAATGTTTATATAAAAGACACAAGCTTGTGTTTTTCTGAAGTATTCATTTTTCCCCCACTAAATAAATATAAAAGTAAGCAGAAGTAACAATTTTTATCTTTGTATATTAGTTTTGAAATGCGCATAGTATATCTATTTCATTATGGATTACTGTATAGAACAGTTTCTAATAAACTACCGACATAGATGACATCTACAACTACTACCAGCAATCGTCACTACTTCATTTGTTTATTTAAAACAAAGACAATAACGAGCATACATTGGATTAAATTATCTCTAAATGGCAAACGTCATTTGTGCTATTATAGAACTATCCCAAATTAGAACACAGCTTAAATACATTTAGCGTTCGATATCTGTATTTATTCCCATGAATGAAATGGGCAATGAGTAAATATACAGTTGGAAACAATCATTATGTGTCAGACAATGTACTTACATTTACAAATAGCTAACAACCCGCATTACGTACGAGGCTATTGCACAGGCACCCATGCTTACAATCTCTTATGCATCCGCCGTTACCATAGTAGCGGGTTATTGTATACTCGAAAGGGATACTTGCCTGCACGCTAGCTATCCCTATGTAACTTGTCAATGTGTGGCTAGACGTCGCTGACTGCACACTGCCAATTCGCGTGCGTGATCACATGATAACTGGATGAGGAAATTATCAATTGAATATGGACAAACGATAATAAGATAAATCCATTATCTCTGACATTGACGGGGCTCCTATGGGAACTTAGACTGAGATCTAAATAACGCTTCACGCAATGCCAAGGTAGAAAGCGAAAAAGGTCTTCTAATAGAAACTTGGACTAGTCCAGCTGAGAGAATGTATAGTTAAAGGAAATCAATGCAGCATCCATCGGTCCAGAGAACTCCGATATCCGCTACCGCGTTAACAGTAAAATTTAGTTATCTTAACCTGGATTTTTTTTTTACCTAGAACTTTTTTTCCCTTCTTAGGGGAAGAACCTTATTCACTTCCGTATTTTTCTTTGTTCTATCTTAATATTGGATCTAATGTAGGAATCGTTATCAAAGGAAAAAGTGAATGAATTACAAATAAGCATTTCTAGAAATCGTTTCCGTTGAGCAGCTATGGAAAAAGAAATATCGACTTCTCTACTGAAAGCTTTGACGCAAAGAATAATAAAGTCCCCCACCCCCCTGTCACATGAAATCTAATAAAAAAGATGCCCTAGATAAGTGTTATTAATGGTGCCTAACTTATTAAAGATATCCTGCTAATTTGTTTGTAATTTTGATTAATGATTTTTTATCTGCGAGAAAGGAAAAAGAAATTACAGGAATACACATAAAAATTTAGTAGCGATCAGTAAAATTTCGAAGGAAATAGTTTTATAATAATTAAGCCTGGTTGTTAAATTGGATTATTAACTTTTGTTTTAGAGTATTTCAGAAATTATTTGATGAACAAAATTATATTTGCTGCTCAAGACGGGAAAAACCATTTTGGTACTTTTGTATCAAATTTTCAAATGAGTAAACATACTGCTTGAGAAATGTATGACTTCTTTCATATTCATAATTTATATAAGTTTTCTAATTTTATAACTACACTACAATAAAAATATTTACCCAATAGTTTTATTTTATGAGAATATTAAAATCTGAATATCTTAAAATGGGTTTTAACCATATTCATATTAATAAAAAAAAATTACAGATTATTTTCTATAATAAAAGCAGCTGGCTTAACATCTGTGTTAGATGATGTTTTTATCTAAGAGACCTCGAAACTTTGTTATTACAAAGTAACATACGATTCTGCAATATTTTAAGATTTTTGTTCTTTTGAGTACATAGAATCACAATCTAAACGGCTGAAGAAAAAAAAATCACATATTAAATATTAATGTAAATGTTTCGGAAATAATGAATAAGATCATTTTCCAGTCTGATGGAATTTTATGACCGTTGCCTCTTTTTAAGATGTAGATCTGATTTTAAAAGGATTGCATGAAACAGACTATGGTGGTGTATCATTCAAAATGATTAAATTGCTCTAGGTTTTTATTTATTTATTTATATTTTTTTAAGTTACATGGAAAAAAATAAACACAAAAAATATCAGAGGACAAAACATATGTTATTTTTGAAGACAGTTAAATGAATTTTGAAAATAATTTAATTTTTATATAAAATCTCATATTCAAAAAAGTCAAATCTGCTTATAATTTTAAAAATACTTCTGCACTATGATGAGTTCATTTTCTTTATTCGTGAGTTTATTTACTCTGTATTCCTTTTATTAGGATTATACATTAATTTTGTTGAGTCTATTTACTTTTATATTTTACTCTGGGATTAATTCAACGCTAGCTTTACTTGCTGAGCGAAAAACATCAAAGGCTTTCTTTGGGAACCGGCACACTTTCACAGAACAAATGTATAAACAGAAACATCTCAAATTTTTTTTCTGTTCTCTCCAATTCCTTTTCCTTTCCATCTCAGAAGTTGGGTGGAACGACAAACTTCCAAAGAAGGGAGGGGGGAGAGGAAAGGCATGTCAACTGACCCTTTCATCCCCCAATATCCCTAGTAGAATAGTCTTCGCTTGTGTCTTGAGGAAGTTTTCACTCTTCCATTCGCTTTTAATTGCTCCCTTCAGAAATGGACGGGATGTATCGATCCGAAAAGGCATCAGATAACACTAGGAAAGTTTACTCACACTCTTCCCTCTAAAAGCTTTCATACCCCCTTGATGACATAATAGGGAAAATGGTATAGATTCCAGAGGTCTAAGAGCTCTAGCTATTGTTTGGCGATGACGCCATTTTGTATGTTTCCTTCGGCTAAACTGTTAGTTCAATTCGTTGCCATTCAGGCGAAAAGGAATTCTGGATTTATTCGAATTAATCTTATCGACTGTCGATGGTAATTAAGAGAAATTAAATATTTTTTTAAATGTCTTGAATTGCAGCTAGTCTTCACAAGCCTTGTTTCTAAAGCATTGTTTGTTCGTGGAATGTGTTTGCGTGTTATGAATATTTGAGAAAATTAGGAAAATTCAACTCGTTTTTATTATATGTAACACGGTATACTGAGAAAAAAAAATTACGATTTCATTTTTTTTAGATTAAAAATTTTGGCATGAAATTGTAAGAACGAAACTTTTTTTTTGATTAAAGCTAATAATAATTCCAATATATACTATCTAACTTATATAAAACCAAGCAGTTTATGAATTCATGATTTTAATCTTATATTTTAGACGAATACTAAGATAAAATTTAGGTTACAGTGGAATATCTAACAATTAAATTATATTAAAGAAATGAAAATATATGCATTTCTTTAACATTTATTCCCAATTTATTCTATCTTATAAGGAAATTAGACATTTCACATTATTATTTTTTTTACATTAAAAACAAACTTAATTCGAATTCACTTTAAATTTCAAGTAATTTCTCATTAAAATGTAAAAAATAGCGAACCTTTTTACTATATAACAGTTTTCTAAAATTATTATTCTGAAGAAAATCTTAGTTTCGAGTGTTCTTTAATTATATCTATATGTTCTAAAAACCATCTGCTGGTTACGATACTAGACTGATTATCTATCTTCAATAAGTAGAATCGTCCAACATTTAGAGAACCATGGTGGCCTGAATAGCACTTTAACGACTGTTCCAGAAATGGCAAGATCAAGTGCCTATTCAGTTAAGTTGGAAATGAGACACGTAGTAAGTGTATGGCGAACAAGATGATCGTCTAATTCGATGACACGTTCTAGTTACCGAATAGTTCTAGATCGGCTTCTATCGGCCATTAGGTAAGCGATAATGAATGTCATCAGTCTATCTATCGTCTGTCGAATGATTTCATATACTGACTTTCTGTGGTGGAATGCCTAGTGCTTCGTTTGTTGCTCTATTTAACCTTGGTCCATTGTTGACAAGAAAACTATTCTAATAGTGATTGATAGAGTTTAAAAATCATTCCGTCAGTTATAAAATAACTATTCCAAATTTGTTGAGTATTACAAGTAAATTAAATTGTGTTGACCTGATAATGTTGAAGAACCAAATTACATATATTGTACACACACACACACACACACATATATATATATACTTAATGTTTAATTTTAAATATTAATTATTAAATATTTTAAATGCTTATCAATTAGTATAAAGATATATTAAATTTCATTCTTAGTACTTTTCAAAAGAAAAACTAATGTTTTTTCATTAGAAATATATGTAAAGATTTTTTTGTAAATGTACCTTCTACAAATCAATCAAAATTTTATTATTTTATACTGCAAATCGTTTCTAAAAATCATAATCTTGAGTATTTAGTGTGAGCTATTATAAATTTGATTGATATACAAAATCAAATTGCTGAGTTTGAGTGCCTTTACGCTGAAATAAAAAAAAAAGTCGAGAATATAAAACTTAATGTATATGGTTATATTTTACACCTGGAAGCTCCATAACGAAATAAACCAACAGATACATTCAAAATTTTCTGTAAAAAGTATAAAATCATTAAGGTTTTCTTTTTTTTTTTGGAGATGTTACAAAAAGTTTAAATTAAAACTCTGTACAGTTATAGGAATTTAACCGAAAAATATTGAGTTGCTAAGGTTCTGCATCAAAACAAGTGATCCCAGAAACAACTATTACCATGCGTGAAGAATTCATAAACTCTTCTTAATGAAAAATGACAAGTTCTGCATGGTATGACGACATCACAGAACCTTCTATCAACAACTTTAATGACTTTCCCACTAAAAAAAAAAAAAATTTTTTTTAGCTGTACAGAATTTAAATTGTTTTATGCGACCTACCACCCCTTTCCTAAAATTATGGCGTGTACGAACTAATTACTTTCAGAGAAAAATATAACTTCAAAACATGAATAATAACGTATTTCCCAAGCGGTATTTGAAAAATTTCTCATTTATAGAATGCATCGTAAAAGAAAAAAAATTTAAAAAATAATAAATGCATGATATGCACTTCTACGCAACACATTTTGCCTGGAGAAATCAAAAGAGAGAGAAATGTTTTTCGCGTGCATCTTCGGTTTTCATTTAAATATCGAAAAGAAACAGGCATTTCTTTTGAAATTGAATTGGTCTTTTGAGGAAAATGCATGCTTTTATATCTAGAGTTTATAATCAGAGTTATGAACAAATGATTTTTATCAAAAATTATGTGCGTGTTTATCCTTTTCTCCTGTCTTTAGGCTGTGTTAGATGGCGTTTACTCAGTACGCAAACTTTTCAATTTCTTATCCAAATACACGTCGAATTTCTGTATCATTTTATTCACAATTGTAATGAATGTTTTCTTTATTTATTGAGGGTTTCCAGAACAATTTAATGAAAGTATTGTTATATTGGAAGATTCTTTGTATTTCAAGTATTATTATTGCAATCATAATGACGTAGTTTACATTGTAACTCTTTAAAAAATGGGGGATGGGGAGAGGTAGGAATTCTTTTTGATGGTTTTCTTTAGTTATGCTAGTATACACGCCAACTTTATTGCCAATGAAAATAACAAGCAGAGTTACTAGTAAATTTAGTTTTTAAATTAACTATTTGATTTTATAAAGCTATTTACAATTTTGAAAGTTTTGTATTATTTTATCGGAATAAGATTTCAGATATGGAATAAAAAAAAATGGTCAATTTTCATTTTAAAGAAAAACTTATGTTTCTTTTTTTCTGAAAAAATATTTTATACCTTTTAATAACCGGTGCAATAATTATTTAATCATCACTTTTTTTAAATATATAAATAAATTTACTGTGATTAATAATTAAATAATCGATTTTTATTTTCAACATTTGTTTTGTAAAAAAAATTCAACTATGCAGTGTATGATGAATCATAACATAATGTTACTGAAAAACTATATATTCGAATGAATGACTTGCACGGTTATGAGATTCGTCGCTCATTCCTCAAAAAAAAAATAAAATAATAACACATTTATTATTCATTCAGAGCAGTTATGTTGTAACCATTCCTCTGAATGAATAATAAATGTGCCGTCTTAAAGTTGTATAAAATATCGATGTCAATGATAAAAAAGATTTAGATTTAAAAAATCCGATGTTTCTTTTTTGTTAGCATGTAAAAAAACAAATGCGGTACATTCATCGATGGATGTAACATGTCATTTAATTTCAAATAAAACTTCCGTGTTTTATATCCTGTTTCTATACTCAAATTGATGCTTATTATTTGAATAAAACATACTTCTTAGTGATTATATTCGGATGTATAAAGATCCTCAAGGCAAAACATTAAATCCTTTATTGACCTACTTTTTTAAGTTAAAGCAGACAAATTTCCAAGTTTTAAAACTCTTTTGATCTGACATTAATTTTTTACTTCACAGTGACGGTGGATATTTTCAGCAACTACAAAAACAAACTAAAATAAAGAAACTAAGAAAAATCTCAAAGCCTTCGAACAAATAGCTAGACAAAACATTTTTTCATTGGGTTTTATAAACAATTAAGTCCGTCTGGCTTGTCAGTCTTTGTAGCAGTTACTCGGTTTTTACTTCCGCCTTCGGCATTTGCAAAATACTTAAAAACTTATATATAACCTTGGAGAAGAAAAATTTACGTACTAGCATAAAAAAAAATTCTGAGACATTTATTATATGCTTAAATGAACAATTTAAATGATATTCTGAAAAGTAATTTACAGCAGGAACAAAAGTTTTCACAGCTCTTGTTAATGTTTCAGTAATATTCTTTTTATTCCCCATCGCTATATTTTTCAGAATTTTGTAAAAGAGATCACGCGTGAAATATTCTAATTAACTACACTAATTTCAATATATTTGCCAAAAGCTTAAATCTTACTATCTATTTAGAATAGAAACTCAACTGAAAATTATTTTTTAGATAGAAAAATGTGATATAATATTAATATTACATCATGATTTCTCTAACGCCTAGAGAACATAATATTTTGATGGAAAAAATATGTACCTATTTCTTGTTTTTGTCTAAATTGTTCAATTTTTGCCTGCAAGCAACGAGTTTCATACTTCGTCTCCTAAATTTTAGTATATAAATCTAAAAAAAAAAAAAAAACATTGCTAAAAATATTTTTACTGATGCGAAAAGTTTCATATGTATGGAAAGCTTTCAAATTTCAATATTCTAACAAGTACAAGATAACTCCAATCAGCGTTGATTTCATAAAATGCAATCATTTTGTTTTGCTGAACTTTATTTGGTACTTTTTCGCCTTTCGCCATGTTTCTGATTATTTTATTATAAAAATTCATTACTATTATTTAAACTAATTAACCACATAGAAAAGACCAAGTAAAGCTGAAAAATGAATGGGATAGTATTTTAATAATATCTTTGGAGCATGTGTATATTATTATATGCAATATACTATACTTGTAATTGTGTAGTGTGCGTACACATGCCAGACAAGCGGAAATTACCTTTAGTGGAAGCGCTGAATAGTTTTACCCTCATTGGCCATACGAGATATCGCAAAACAATTGTTAATTGAGCAAAATTTCTTTCTTATCTAAAAATCTGTATAAATTCTAATAAGAAGAATCTAAGCCATCATTACAAAATTTAACTATGTATTTATGTATACAAAAATAAATTAAATAATAATACCTTAAAATTAACGTAAAATTTATTTGTGATATAATAATTTAAAAAAAAATAACTTAAAATTAAAGTAGAAGTTATTTACTTTTGATCGCTTCTCCCAAATTACTATGTGTTAACGTGTTTACTCTTGTTTCATTCAGCGCTTTGTCACTTAGGAACGCATTCTAAAGTTATGGTTTACTAGAAAAACAGAACCGTTATTTAGCGGCCGCAATATGGCGATGGATGACATCATTCAAACGTTGCTTATGCAAACCATATGGTGTGATTACCTACGGAGTACTGAATGCGAGGAAATTAGTTTGCATGAAACAACGAGTTCTGGTAACATCATCCACAGTAATTTTACAGTCTTTTTAAAATGGAACCAACTTCTTAGGAAACCGTTGCTTAGGCGCTGAACGAAGTCTTGTGGTATATTTATTGTAGTCTCGTGATTTTATAATGATTTTGAATCAATTTTCGACTTGTAAAAGTTTTTCTAGTTTGATTAGTCGACTGTTATTTGCACTTGTTTATTTATGTTACTTTAGTAATGTTTGTTTACATTTCCCAGGTTTTAGTAATATTGATAATTCCCCTAGAAATCCTCCTCAAAAATTTTGTTTTCTTTTGATTCAGTTATAGCTGCACATATCTAAAGTTCAATGTTAATTAGTTAATATACTGAAAAATAGTTCTTAGGGCGATGTAAATGTGCACTCCTTCGCAATTTTTTCAGCAACTCCGTGCCTTTTAAATCTCAATTTTGTGATCCAGTCTTCCTCTGAATTCAGATGCAACTGAGTCTCTTCGTGAATCCCCTCTCATCCATTAGAAATTTGAAGCTTAAATAGCTACTGGTCATAATTCCTCTTGTCGTGTGGGGGTTTGAGTCACTGTCCCAACACTCAATGGGCAATCAAAAGACGATTGGGTTTGTTCCCCGCGGATTAGTTTGTTGACTGTTTGTATCTTGGAGGCCTTTAATTTAAAGGATTTGAGTTAAATTCAAAAGCCTTGTTATTGCCGAGATAATGATTGTTTATCTGAATATTTGAGTCAAGTGGTTTGTTTATTTAGCAGTATGCTTATCTTGAAACTACTTTTGATGGGTTTTCAAATTTTTTTGACGAATCCAAAATCTCATACTCATTATTCATTTTTAATATAAGAATAATAAATAAATAAAGTATCCAGTCTGAAACCAATCAGATTAAAAGAAGTAGTATATTATAGGAAACAGCATTTTGTTATTGCAATGCTTCATTTCCCATTCTCTGCATTTTGTTTACATTCATTCTCTTTTAATGTTAAATAAATATAGACCAATGAAATTCTAAACCACTAACTCATCTAAACATTATTAGAACAATTTGATAAATGCTTATGAAGATTATGGGCTCATATTGCAGCCCAACAATTATTATTATTTCTAATTCATTCCATCAGTTTCTTTTTATGTTGCCATCTGTCTATTAGGCTTTATTATTTTTTTTTTAAGTTTTTTAATTGTATATTGGATTTCGGATTTCTGAGGACTTCTATTTATTGTGTTTGGTCTTACTATTTTATAACCTCAAAAGCTTGGTCATTAAGATATCTTGATTTTAAATCCTTGCCTGTATGTAACTTTTACAGTGAAATTGTAACAAAGAGAGCTTTCTTTTCTCTTTATAACTAACAAAAACAAACTCGATTAATGCTAATTTTTTGTCCACAGAAATATGTCAATTGTTAAACTTTTTTACATTATGTAAATATTACTTTTAACTGATTCCCCACCCCAATCCACGAATGGAGAAATTTAACCTTGAAAGATACAGACCATTCATTAACAATGTGTACAATTTAACCTCGACTTTAAAGGTTATTTTATTAAGAATTCTTTTGGAACTTTCGTAATGATCATAAATGACTCATGACACCTCACAATTTTTCAAAACTTTCGATTTCTAATGTCGCTGATGAATTATATTGCGCATTATACTGGGCTTGTCATCCATTCACAAACCTATTGAAAAGATAATCGTCTCATTGTTTTAGTGTGATGCAAGAGTTATTCTCCAGAAATAAGACAAACACCAATCTCATTTGAAATGAATAATTGGTTGGTTTCTTAGTAGATTTAAAAATATCCATTGGTATTTTTAAAAATAAAATCATTTAGTTTTAAACTGAAATGTGGTTAAAAATACTTACCATTTTTTTTTAATTCGCCACACTAATCATATCAACGAAATTTTAAAATTTTATGCTTGTGCGTAAACTTTGTTTTTGTCTATTCTTGTTAATAATATTAATTGATGATAACCGAAAACTTCTAAAATGCACCATAACTTGGTTGCTAAGATTACCAATGCTAACCGTGGATTTAAAAAATAGTTTAATATTTCTCCCTCTGTCTCTTTGTTTACAATTTGTTATTTCATACTTATAAATTAAGCAGTACCTTTTCGTTGGGCAAACAAACCATGAATGTTTATATCTCTCACTAATAAGTTTCATGTAAACCTACGATAAACTGCTTTTGAGTATCTGTATTCTTCTCTCTTTAAGTGTGATTACGGGCGTAAAAAGTTTGTTTTACACATTTGAGACCACACGGCGAAACTTATCGAATCGAATACCTTATCCGCAAACACATTACCTCATCTTCGCAATCCGCTTCCCTCCGCCTTAAATTTTCTTAATTAGCAGTGAAAAGATAACAAAGCCCATAAAATACGCAGAGAAGGGAGAAGAAAAAATTCAAAACTCGAACGCTTCTCCCACCATTCATAGCTCACTTTTTTCAAAATCCAGTCCACCATCGTTTAATAGAGTTTTCAGTTCGATAATACCTGAACAAAAGTGACGCCTGCCCCAGCCTCATTACGCCCCACTCTCCCTTCTTCGTTTAGTACGGAACTTCCTTTTGAACCCTCTCTTCAAGCCATTAATTTCTGGTACAGCCCCAGCTTGCATCACATGTAACTGAGATAAAGCGTCGACACATCCGTCGTTAGTCCCTTAAAAGCCCCCGGATAAATAACGACCACCCGCCCTGCTGACCAGATCTTCCCGACCATTAAAAGTTTTAAACTTTAATTAAGAAGGGGAAGACCATACTGACGTCTTCATTTTCTGTTCAAGAAAAGATCCTTGTCTTGTTCACGTAATGGCAAAAATAGTTTTGGATTTATTTGATCCAGAGTGGAAAGAGAGCATGCGCTGTATTTTATTTACTTATTTGTTTACTTATTTTTTGCCCTATCTTCTACCTTGTTATTACTTTGTTTCGGGTCTTAACTAGGAGAGATGACGGTTGTATTTTTATAAAGTTTTTTTTTTTTTAATGATTTTTTTGAATTGGGTTTTCTTAAGGAGAGACGGAGTATAATGGTCCTTCATTACTTGATTGGATTTTATGTGAGTTTGGAGCGAAATCTTGATTTACTTACAGATTTTGACGTAAAATGAACAAAATTTAGGGAATAAAATGATATTTTTTTGTACTTAAAAATTTAATTTGAAATTCATACGTTGATTTTGTTCACGAAATATATAACGAATAACCCATTAGAATTATATTTGTAGATAGGTAAATTCTAATTATTTATTGGCTAAAAAAGAATTTATATTGCTGTGTTTCCAATTCAAATTGAATAACCGTCACGATGAGTGCTTCTTATTTATTTATAAAACAAATTATTATTGTTAAGTAACATGATATAAAAAGTTATATGCAAAGTTTTGCAAAAAGCAGATTTAACCACCAAGGTGTGCTTTTTTTTATAATTATTAAATTACTCAATTAAATATAAAAATTAAAGTAACGAGAAAATATCGAGAAATGGATAATAGTTAACTTTTTCTATATTAAAATTAAAGCAAACGATAAATTATTAAATTGAATGTTATATCAGCTACATGTAATTAAAATTAAAGCAAACGATACATATTATTAAATTGAATATATTTAAGCTAAATGTAATTAAAACTGAAGCAATTGATAAAAAATGGAAAAGTGATCTGGTACGCAAAAGTGATCCAACTAAAGTAATAGCCCCTAGGCTGGCAAATACATCTTTTTTTTCTCGCCTAGTAATTTGAGTTACGATATGCTGTCGAGCTGTTTACTATCTTTAGAAAATGTATTGAAGTTTCATTAAATTCAAACTCTACTTATTACAATATTTTATCTAATTAATTCATTTAAGTTTCAAATTATTTGCATACCATTTTTCAGGGTAAGATTTTTTTTTGGATTTATGTAATGAAATTTAAGAAGCATTAATGCGAAGGCGTTAAGCATTTTTAATAAGAAGAATAATTTAATAAATAAAATGTATGCATATTCAACATAAATAATAAGTAAAATAATGCTATGTTTTTCAAAAAGAAATTGCATCTAAATTTAAATTGTATTTTTTGTAAAATAAATAAATTTATTTTAAACAAAAATAATATTATATGACATTTTGTATCTTGAATTGAGGAACATTTTTACACAAATGTAATTCTAATAAAATAATTTTCTCGATAATTAATCTTTTTTTTTTTTTTTCCCCGATTTGTTACGGATTTTTCCCCCGTAAACAGTATTCATTTGATATTCTGGTTAATTGGATTATCTATTTAATTTTATATCCTTGAGCAGTTATCAACATTTTTTAAAATTCTGATTTTTTTTACGTGTATTCGTATTACTCTTTAGATAATAGCTTAGATTAAGAATTTTTTTTTTTCAAATTTATGAATCCAGTTAAAAGTTTGGTAAGTGACTTTAAGGTTATTTTTTGGAGCATATTTAAATCCGCATTAAACTTTATAACTCTCCTTTTTCTTTTTAAAATAAAAAAAATAAATAAAAAACATTTTCTTTTAGTATATCTTTTATGCGAGTATACTAAATATATATTTTTTCATTTATTTGTTTCATATTATTCAAATATTTATTTATTTTAATATTTATATATTTTTAATCTTATTTATATTAATTTAATTTATTTAGATCAAAAGAAGACGGGAAAAATTATTTGTTTGTACAGAAAGTTTTTTAATTGTTTTTAAATGAACAAAAAATCAGTTATGTTAATTAAAGTATGAATTTTACAATACAATATTTTGTTTATTAAAAAATAAGAATATTACAGTACAATTTTGTTAATTAAGTTACAAATTTTGCTAAATACTTGTAAAAAAAATGTCTGGAAAGAATAAGGTAAGAAAGAATAAGATAATTTCAAGAACCAATGTTCACTAAAAAGTTTTGCTTCTACAGATTTTTTAACGCTTAGGAAATTCTCAAGTTGTATATTTTATGTATTATA
>BMAW01055543.1:705751-716155 GCA_019974015.1 Nephila pilipes
ATATATATGCACACACACACACACACATATATATATATATATATGCACACAGATATATATATATATACACATACATACACAGATATATATATATACACATACACACACAGATATATATATGTATGTATGTGTGTGTGTTAAAAATGCTATTCCCTTTCAATTAATGAAATCATAATATATCAATAATTGAGAATTTATTGTTTCTTGAATTTAATATAAGGAGATGTGGCTCTTTTAAAACTCTTTAACTTGAATTAATTGTTCATTTTATGTAGCTTCTGAACCTCATTATTTTATATACCTAAAAATAGATAAAAATAAAATATTTCTGGGAAAGGGGGAAAAAAGGAATGAAAATACTACTTGAGAACACACCCTTCTGAAACTGTTTTAAATTTGCAATTCCTAAAAGCTTGTTCACAATCCTTAAAAGCAAGCACATTTTTAATTACGAACTCTCCTTACATCACGAACTGTACCTGCCGGATCTTCCATTTTCCGCCATGACAAGATTCCATCTCCACCCTCGTGTCACTTCATTCTTCTCTTGGATCGGCGGGAAGACATGTAAGTGCTGTAATCATCGTGATTTCGGAAACTGCTCGGATTCGCGCGAAAAGCTCTGTTTTGAAGAGAAAAACACTATTATTTGACTCACCTCCTAAATAGCTCTCCATCACTGGCGCCTACTGCAACAGACTTAAATGTGTGGTTATGCGTTCCCCATGCTTCACTAAACAGCAGATGTTTCTAAATTCCGATGCACTTAAAATGTAAGAACAGTGATAGAGATCAATTGAATCGATCCATTTTTTCCCCTTCCCTTTATAACCTTTTTCTATTGTTGCTATTCCGTTTCTGTTTTTTTATCACTGTTATTTTGTCACTGGTGATGGAACGAAGCGTGTCGGAATTCTCTTAAGGACATTTATTTTTTAAGACGACAGACGGTTTTTACCTTGTGGAAATATCGGTAAAAATCTTATCGATTATCACATTGGTTAAATGTAAATGAAACATCTTTTATTTTTTGGTCTTATCATTCTATCGTTTTTTTTCTTTTTGGGGGGAACATATGTAAGATTGTTGCTTAGCAACAAAAAGTATCCATGGATTAATAAGATTTGAGGTGAGTATAATGGTAGATCGTTTTTATTAGTAGTACTGCCTTTCTGAAGAAGCATGTTTTACATTGTCTCTACTTTTTTAAAACAATTTTTTTCATAGTTTTTACGGAATTTCATTAAAGAGTTTTTTTTTTTTTTTAGGGGGGGAGGGGTAATTAATTGAATATCATTTATCAAGTATTCTTCCTCTTTCTCTCAGCAAAGAAAATTAAAATTGTTACGGAAAAGAGGAATTTCAAAAATGTAAAAAATGCTGTCATTTGAACTGAATTATTGAGCTATTATTTATTAATGCATTTTTTGCATCATAATTAAAATATTCGATGGATTTTCTTACGATATCACACCGTTTGAAAAAAATTTCACAGCTCTAAGTAATTAGAATCACACACGACTTTGGATAAGAAGTATAACGGAAAATATTTTTTAATTGTTTAAAGATTTTTTATAAGTAATTGCCAATTTGTTGAGAAGACACCTTTAAAATCTTTATTGATTCTCTTTATTTAGATCGAATGAAATTTAACTGGAACAAAAATCCTTTTTTGAAAGAAAGAAAAATGTTCTTCTCAAAGTACTTAAAACATTAAATTTTTTTTAAAAAAAGTATTAATATGATGTAAACAGAAAAAAATTATTATAAAAACGAGTTTTTGGATCAAATTTAACACTAATTGCATTTTTATAAGTATTTTTCCTACTAAATTCCACAACATTATCGATATGAACATAAACCCATCAAATTCATATGAATATTTTTTTTCTGAACTGATAGAGAATATATAGTCGTTAATATTCTTTTTTCTTGGTGCAATTTGAATTTAAAAATTTACAAATTGCATATCCCTTACATGTAAATCATTTTATTTAAATTATATATATATATGTGTGTGTGAGTGCGCGCGCGCGCATTTTTACGACCAATAGAGAGTTACTCTAAAAAACAAAGGACGGAAACAATTATTCTCTTTTTTAAATATAAATTTGTATTTTTACATTTATATAAATGATTATTATATTTTTATGCATTTAAAAATATATTTCTAAGATTTATAGATCGCTTATTTGCATCATTATATAATAAATTAGTTATATCAAATGAATCACTTATGATATACCACAACAAAAGAAAAATTCATTGAAAAATAATTCAACAGATATATCATTTTGAAATGATTTACAAGCTTTGGTTCAAATATGTTAGTTTAATTGATTAACCTCTTGTACTAATAATTTTCAAACGCATCTTAAACACATACAACGTATCTTAAACACATTCATTCTTTGAATATACAAGATAATTATTGGAATAGCTTGAATATACATTCAAATGTACATTATATCCATCTGTTTATTTCTCGATATTTAGCTTAGGAGCGGAAATATTGGTATATATATAAATATTGGTTCAGCTGCCAAATTCTCCAGAGTTTAATTCCCACTTCAATCTCATTTAAGGGTCCACACGTCGATTTCAATCATATATATATGCGTGAATAATAACTAATCGTTAAGGTATGTCCAATGTTCCTAGCTTTGACATAAACCCTTTCGTCATCAGAAGGGTTACCGGTATCACAAGTTCCTAAACATTCTCTACTCGAACGCTTGTGATTATCGATTTCTAACTGCGCGAAGACATGCATAGATGATATATCGAAGAAACCTTATCGACATCTTTCTCGTTCGATAACTTAATTCTCTCATAGGTGCCCTGGAATCGCTACTGAATTACAAATGACGAGTTTGTTTGTCCTTCCTCTCTCTCTCGTCTTTTGGGTCGGAGATCCTTGTGTTTGTCCAGCATCGAATTTGCACGATAGAAACACATTTTAATGAGTATTGACTACCAGCCGTTGGCTCGCCTTTGACAGCAATGCTAAATTGTAGCCCTCGGCTATGTTTATAGCTTAGGGTTTATTTTGGATTTTAAACTTGATCTCCTAGCAAATTGGAGTTTGTATGTGTTATTCTGATATGTAGTCGGAATTATTGAATATGTATACTCGTTCTATACGATGCTTGCGGCGCTTTGTCTTAACAGGTTACCTTGACTGTCGTTTTCCAGTTCTATTTGATATCTTAGTGCATTATAGGTCTTTGAAAATGCAAAAAAATTATGTTTTCTGTCATTGTTTATATGCGTACGCTTTATATTTGCATGCATTTGAAGTATTTCAAATTTGTAAAGTGGGGTCTGTTGAAATAGTTATCATATTACTCATTCTAGTGAATATGAAATTAGTTCTAACATCAATTATATTGAGCATAGTAAAGTGCAGGGCAACTGAATTGGTTTCATTTATATAGGGCAACGCATTAGTTACTTTTGAGATATGATTTAACTGTGTGTGTGAGAGAGCGTGGTCTTTCCTTAAGAAATGAAGTTAATTTTAAAGGCAGTGAAAAATTAAATGCTGTTTAAAATTGCATTTTTAAATTTTTAATGTGGATGGAAATATATTATTTATTTAAATTTAGATCTAATCATTTTTTTTAAAAAAAAATATTTGCATCCTTTCCTGCAGAAGATTTATTATAGCATACAGATACAATTATAGAAAAACAAAAAATATCTCTCATTAAAAACATACAATCAAGTACGTAATTAGTTATTAAGCTTTAAATTTATTTTGTGTTCAGTTTTCTCTCTCTCTTCGACGTTGCTTAAAAATAAAATATAATATATACTATTAATTAAAGTTAATGAATTTCTTATCATTATTTAACAATAATATCAGTAAGGATAGATAGATATACGAGCCTTTTAAAAATCTGTAATCTTGCAAAGTTTAGGATCATTTGTAAGGTATCAATCTTCAGAAATTTTTAATTACTATGCACAAGTTTTTAATCCATTTTACCTTAGTAATTATTTTAAGATTTAATGTCTTAGTAATGATTACTATACCTTATAATTACATCTTAAACTATTTACCAGATTCTTACCAATTGTGTTTAAGCAACTTTTTTTTGCCAAAAATTTGATCCCAATAGCGGGGTGGGGGGGAAGGAGTTATATATGGGTAATATTATAGATTGTAAGTAATTTCTCAATTCCACACACACACACAAACATATATATATATATATATAATCTTAAAATAAAAAATATCTTTGATGAAAAAATTTTTTCGTAATTTAACCTAAAAAAAATCAGATTTCTTATAAACGAGGGTTCCTTACGTATTTAAAAAGGATATCTTTAACACTTTTACCGGTAGAAAATCCTATGGAATCAAATGAAAAATATATATTCACTTACTGAATGTATTTAAAATTAATTTGTATCATAAAATAACATTGATAAGAATCTTTCTCTTTTAAATTTGTTTTGGAGTTTGATATCTTGCTATACTTTTAATTAAACTCTATTGGATCAAAATGACGGAAATTAATGACTTCGTTTTTAAATTTTCTTTTAAAATTTTGTGACGGAAATTCAAGTGTTGTCTTAACGGCTTCCGGCATATTGCAGGGTAACTGAAACTTTCTTTTACATTCCAAACTATCTCTTCGAAATTCTTATCAGAAATTTATCCTTATCTTCAGCGCGAACTTTCCCCATCCTTTAACGCAATCAATAAAATTAATTATGCGTGCTTGTCTTATGAATCATCTGCATCATTTCCCGATTATTTCATATAATATGAGTGTCACGCAAGGTACTTGACTTTACGAAATAAATGACCTCGTGGACATCAAGTTTGTTTTCACTGCATTTTAGGCATACATCAAGAAGTTTAATTTTGGTGACACATATGGATAGGTAAATATTTGGATGCGCATAAAATTACAACACTTTTTTTTTTTTTAAATTTGTGCAACGCTGTGTTTTGTTGTATTTTGTCATAAATAAATTGCTATAAAAATGAAGCAATCCCCTAAATTTCAGCAAATTTAGACAATTTAATTTTTAAAATTTGGTGTGTTAGGAGCGAAAATCATTTTTGAGTATATTTAATTTAATTTAGTTCTACAACTTTTTAAAATATTCAAAAGTAATTTTGGGTTATATTTATATTTAATTTTTGCAGATGTTCTGTTTCGGAACAAATAGTTAAAAAAAACGTGTGCAATTTTAGTTGCATTTTAAATATTATGTCGAGTTACCCCCCCCCCACGCGGGGGTGGGGGGGGGGCACTATTATAATATCGAACTTTATTCAGTTATGATTAATTTATTATTTAAATTTTATTTAATTCTTAAAAATATAATTACTTTTACGTTACATATTTATACACACAATTAAATAGAGTAAATTTATAAAAACTTTTTGTCATTAAATGTGCATGTATATTAAGAACAGTTATAACCATTATACTAATTGTTAATTTTAATTGGACATCCTACTTAATAATTTTTGTCCATGCGCCCGGGAATATTTAATTTGGGGGGGGGGTATTATTGACCAATAGTGCAAATTTTGTTTTTCAAAAGGTGTTTGCCTGTAGTCGTCAAACAAAAAAGACACCCGTTAAAAGAATTAGCTTAAAAAAGCTTAAGAAATATTCATGATTGAATAATCGAATGATTTTCAATTGTTAATTATAAATCAATCTATCAGGATATATATATATATGTGTGTTTTGACAAATCAGTTTAAGTTTGAACTAAACCACTATGTATTAAAAATTTCTTTGATTTTGTTATAAGACCAATGAATAAAATAAAAACTAATGAGAATAAAGCTTTGCTAAAAGTTTATGTAAACCTAAATAAAGTATTAAATGTTTTGCCGATTATCGTTTGCAGAAAATAATCCAGTATTTGGTTTCCTAATATCTCTGGAACTGATAATTGATAGGAATTGAAGCATAGACTATTTTAAACAATCTTTTCTTCATTATGTAAAAGAACCTAATTCCGTTATAAGAAAATTCTTTTATGAGTTAATTTATTAACGTCATAGTTTAGTTATTTTTGAGGTATTGACATGACATCAATTTTATCCAAAGGCAATGAGAATTATGAAAATTGTTAAGGGTGTGTCATTTTTTTATGTCTGAACAATATTTTTTTAATATTATGTATTTTTGTAATATACGGAATATCAAGACATTTTTAGCTGATAAAAAGCTATTTTTAATTAAAAAGGATTTTTTTTTTTCAAAAAAATGAGTCGTGAATGAGTACAAAATGATCAGTTTTAAAATCTTTTATTGAGGCTTTGAAAATAAAATCATTATACAAATGATAATAACATGTTATCTTGATATTCATTTTAAAGATTCTTACTTTATTTTTTGTCCATTAAATATCATAGATAAAATAACGTAGTTTACAGAAATTTAGTATCAATATAGGAAATATTTTTTTAAAGAAAAATGCAATTAGTTATACTTCAAGCAGCGTTAACTAAAAGTCTCTTGTTGCTACTTAAAGATTTTGAAAGTGTAAGCTGTACTTTTTGCCATAACAAAATATATGAAACCATTGGGGAATGTTTTTGAACCATCTGTAATTTAACATTTTTTTTTTTTTTTTCTTAACCTTTTAGCATCGTAAACTTTATAATTTGCAAAGTTGTTTTCGTTTCACAAACTGTTCACACGGTTAATAACACAACCAATAGCCCAGTAAATATTGAAACTCCTACGGCGCTTAACGAATCAGTACACTGAAATACGAAAACATTTAAAGAAATAATACAACTTGAGACAAAAGCTATAATTTGGACCCGGATAAAACTCCGATAATCATGCAATCAACAGAATTACCCATTATCCGGGAAAATTTCTGTACAACGACTTCCTTTGCAATTGTTTTGGTGCACTTCGTAAGCAACATTGATCTCCCCTTCTCTGAACAAAATAGATCTTCACTGCCGTTAGCAAAGAACTAATAATATACGTTTTCCCTTTAATTTGCCCTGTGATTATAGCCGTAATAGTTATTTCTCGGCTCTATTCTCAACAGATCGGTTAAAATCCTCCGGCACTGCTACCTTTTCGACCCCTCCTCAAAAACTCCAACCCCTCGAAAGGGCACATTTCCAGACCTTTAGTCGCACCTTTGTAATAATTTATCTGAAGTGGGCTGGTTTTGACTCAAAACTGCTGCTTTGCTTGTTACATTCCCACACTCCGATCTTCCCTTCCCTTTTGTCCATTCGGAATGGCATTTCATTGACAAGGGTGACTTTGAAATTGATGCTCGTTCAACCCTCTACAAATTCCTGGGATTGTATGAGAAGAGAATGGGACTGCCCACAGTGCCCACTGACCATGAAACGAAAAAAACACCTGAAAATAGAATATGGTCTCTCCGTACTGGGAAAGGAGTAAAATATTTTTCTTCTTTGTTGGAATTAATATTATTTTTCCTAAGTATAGAATGGTATCCGTTGTGTACAAAATTTTGGATGTATGTCGAATCAAGATCTTTTGGAAATTATGTTACAGAATGGAACCTAAACATGAAACATTTTTAATCTGGAACATATCTCTTCGATGGAAAATAAATTCAACAATGAGACACGGAACATTTAACTTAGACGCAGTGATATAAATTTGCCAAACAAAAATTCCGAAAGAAACGACAAAATTATTGAAAGATAAATTTTAAACTAATTTTCAGTCATATGATTGTCTTCAATCTTGCCAATGGCTTTGCGCCACATAAATTCATTAGATATACTTGAGTACATACATTATTTTTATTAAATGCTGGAAGAGTGTATATGGGATAATTATAAAAAAGTATATTTAAAAATATATTTCATATTTTTTTGCTAAAGATGACCAATCTTACCTTTGCATCATTTTCAGCTTTTAAGTCGTCGTTAATAAACCAGCATGGGCTGAAAATACACTTTTTTTTTTATCGGTATACACCGGGAAAATTACCTTTTGCCTCGCTAAATGGAAAGGTGCGGAGAAAGTTTTCAAATAAAATATCTTCCGCTTGCTCAACGCTCTTAACACAGAAATTTAACTTTTTTTTTCCGTACATTTTTATAAAACACCTAGAATACTATCTGAAAATTGCATAATATCAACATTTCATAGTAAAAAACTTGCTCAGTAAAAAAGGCATAGAATCTGAAAATTATTATGCACAAAAAGGCATATTATCTGAAAGATACTGTACAAGTTTTATATGCATATCACATATATATCTTCTATGCAAACTTATTCTCTTTTCTCTGCTATCCAAAATTAGTAGCTTTGATTTTTTATATGTATCTACCAAGCATTGTAACAATTTTCAGCATTAAATACAAATTAAATTAGTTCGGATTAGTCAGCCTGAAAAAAGTCTAGACGGTATCTTCTCTGTATCGTAATTATAGTCAAATGATAGTTGAGGTGAATCCGGTATTAAAAGTTTTCAGTTTAGTTCACTTCGCGAGTTCATATACTAGTTAAGTTAGTTTTCCTTAAGAGTTTTGGCTTCCAGGGTAATTGTGGGTATGAAAACTAATAGACCTTGAAAGGTTGTTGAAAATACTTTTCACGGTCAAAGGAAACGACGATTGTTTGTTTTTGTGATCGAATTCCTAGGAATAAGCAAATTTATTTTTATAAATGATTCAGACTATAACCATACTTACTTGACATAATGAAATAAATGAATAATTAGTTCTGTTTGCATTTAAAAATAATAAAACAATTAGTAAAATATGCTTTTGCGCTTAGAAAATTAGTATAAAAAATTAAAACGTCGTTAAAATTTACTTTTTCTTAAACTTGTGCAATGTATATTATTTGTTAAAATCATTGAAAATGCCAACAGAATATGGAAATAATCCTTATTCTAGGGGGAGAAAATGTTTATTTATATTTGTACAGCTTTAGCTTTTCATAAAAGAGTCTTACAGAAACCAAAAACTTTGCAGGTATACAACAATTTCTCAGTTTAGGGAGAATATTTAGACATAATGGGAGGTAAATATTAATTATGATTAATAAAATTTTTGTAACCTCAAAAGGATGTGTAACGGCGTAATATATTTTTAGGGAAAGTAAATAATGTTTGTTTATTCAGATGGTACAGACGATTTTGACAAAATAAATTATCAGTAAAGATGTGACAAAAATTTTTTAAAATAGTTCCTCTGCTTTTTTTTTTTTTTTTTTCTTTCTGTCCTATTTTCTGACTAATTCTGGTTTTTAATTCCTTTTTTTGTGATTAAAAATTATTTTTTTGCCTTATCTAATCCCCCCCTTCATTTTTTAAATGTAATAGATAATCCATAACAATGCATTTTTATTTCATTTATTCATTTTTTCTCTTTTCTGATTTTACTGTTTATCGAAAAGTTGTGGAAAAAATGCAATTGAAATTATTATTTGTGACTGAAATTGAAATGTTTCGAGATGAACGAATATTCGTAACTACAGCAATGGTAAATTTTGAATTGAGTATATTGTTACTTTTTTTTTTTTTTTTTAGATTTAATTCCTTAAATGAAAACCCACTAGAAAATTAAAATTAGTTCATACTGATCTAAATTTTCTTCTTAAATTTCATAAAAACAAAACTTCTGTTTATATAAAGTAGATATATGTTGGATTATGTCTTTTTTTTTTCGTGTCTTTTTTTTTTTTGTGTGTGTGTAGTTGAACTTTGATAAAAAAAATAATAAAAAAAGAGAGAGTGAATGATAAGAAATAATGGAGCAAAAAAAATTATCAACCAATGATAAGTAACTAATAAAGTAAAAATATTTATTTCTATAAGGGAACGAAATTAGTATGTAATATTTTTTTTTTCTGAAATATTTAATGCTTACTTTGCAAAATGTACATTAATTTTTCAAAAACATTATTTTTACAGGTAATATAAATATAATGTATCTGGTGTGTGCGTGTGATGACAAATATGTGGCAAAACAAAAAGTCCAGTTTAACAGTTTGTCTTTTATTTCGTTGAAATTATTCTGGATACAATAACTGGATCATTCTGAAAATGCTGAAGCTGTGGAAAGGGACATATATGAGCATGCGTTAGCTGAGGCATATAAAGCAAAACTGGAGAGCGGAGAGCAAACCGCGAGGGAACTAAAATTTCGTTTGATTTGTAGCAGAATGTTCTTGTTTTATCTAATGAGCCTCTGGTAGATTTAGCCGCTTCCTGCAACTCGAAAATTAAAGGAAGAGTATTTCTTACGTGGGAAGATCTATTAGCATTAATTTGAATTGGCATTGACATAACTAAGTTAATAAGTTAAAAAAGAAGTTTATTACTCGGATTCATTACACACACGCATATATATATAATAATAATAATATAATCTATATATATATATATATATATATATATATATATATA